>JANEYF010002288.1:0-171164 GCA_029963845.1 Rhamnusium bicolor
GTAATTTATTTCCTACAGGTTAAAGCACCCAATTACAGGAAAAGCTTAAAATTAAGTATACTGTAATATAAAATGCACAAATTTGCAATACACATAGTCATTAACATTACATTAAGAGTTTACAAGAAAACTCATACATAAAAGTAAAATATATTATGGTGTTATGAAATAATCTAATTTAATAAGCACAGTTTTCTTCATATATATGAATTATTTCAGCTAAACTATCATAGTTGACATCACATAAAGATGAAATGGTGTTAAAAGTTTTACACATATTAAAGATTGGTGACTTTATCATAAGGTTTGTACGAGGAGCATCGCAGTAAAAGAGGTTGTTTTGACGGGATTCTAATCTGGGGACTGATAGGTTTAGTTTACTTAAAAGAAATGAACAATCAACATTGTGACTAATTAATTTATAAAGAAAGGATAAAACGACAACACCTCTTCTGAATCTGAGAGATTTAAGGTCAAACATATTAAGCAGTATTTTGTTGTCTGTACCTCGGGGAGGATAAGATCCATTACATTTGAAAAACATAAATTTCAGACATTTGCGTTGAACTGATTCAATGCGTGACAATGAATTTTGATATATGGGAAACCAAATAATACAGCCATACTCCAATTTACTTCTTATAAATGATATGTATAACAGTTTCAGGGTGTCAATATTCTCAAAACCGCCCCAATTTCTTACTAAAAAACCTAAGGTTCTATATGCCGATTTGACCATTTCATCGATATGATTGTTGAAAGTAAGTTTTGGGTCAAAAATAATTCCCAGATCCTTATAATTCACACAACGATCTAAAATGTTATTATCTATTTTATATTGAAAGGTAACTGTAGTGTCCTTCCTTGTATATGACATAACCTTACATTTGCCAATATTTAACTTTAGAGAATTGGCCGAGCACCAGCTAGAAATTTTATTAACTTCATTTTGCAGTAAGATACAATCCTCTATAGAACTTATCTCTAGGAAAATTTTGAGATCATCAGCAAATAGTAGGTGATGAGAATTAATATTAGCTGTTAGGTCGTTAATAAAAATAAGAAATAAAAGGGGTCCTAAATTTGATCCTTGCGGAACTCCCGATACTGCTGTATATGATTGAGAGCGATAGCCTCCATATTCAACAAATTGATGTCTCCCAATTAAATAGGACTCAAATAAGCAAATTAAAGAGTCAGAGAAACCAATTCCTCTCAGCTTTGATAATAATAAAAAGTGATCTATTTGATCAAATGCCTTCTGTATGTCTGTGTATATAACATCAACTTGACCTTGTGAATCTAAGGATTCTGATATATACTGAGATATCGAGGCTAGGTTGGTAATTGTAGATCTCTTCTCCATGAAACCATGTTGAGAAGGCGATATTGTATTTTTAACAGACCAGTAAATGTATTCATACAGAATAATCTCCAATAATTTGCCAAAGTTACATAATATTGCTATTGGTCTATAATTATTTAAATAACAAGAATCACCGGATTTGAGTATGGGACATATTTTTGCAATTTTCCATATATCTGGATATTTACACGTAGTTAACGAGAGATTAAATAACAAAAGCAAGGGTTGAACAAACGCTGTAGCACAATCTTTGATTAAAAAACTAGGAACTTTATCAACGCCGGCTGTCATTTTGTTTTTTAGTTTTTTTATGCCTTTAAGTATATCGTCCTCCGTTATATATTGCAAATTAATAAGATTGTTGTTTAGCAATATATTCTCTTTATTATTGTTGGGGTTTGAATTGATATAAACGTCCGATAAAACCACGAAGAGGCAAACACGGTCATTAGCATGCGCAATTTAACTTTTTCTGCTGAATACTAATGTAAATTGCGCATACCAATGACAGTGTTTGCCCCTTCGTTGTTTTTGTCTATATACCCAAGCCTCACTTTTTTCGTGAGATAGGGATCTTTATTGTGCTCACATCGCAAATACGCAGAACCCCTATCGAAAGGTGATAAGTATATCTGTTCATCCACCATACTTTATCGACTTAATCCGGCCCGGATTTGAACCCAGGATGTCTAGGTGGAAGGACACGTCATTGTCCATTACACCACCGAAATGATAAAAAAATTTTTTAATAAACATAATGTATTTCTAAGATTTAGAATTTAATCAAATTTAGTTATTAAAATAAAATATTAATTAAATTATCAATTGATCATGTTTAAGTTTACAAATTTTCTTTAATAGCAAATGTATCTGGTTTATTTCATTCTGTGTAGTTCAAATGTAAGGAAAATTTTAAAGAAGTAATTTGCAAGAAATTTTAATATTTTATTTGTTTTCCTATATAAATCATAATACGTAACTAAATATGAAACTAGTTTTAAAGAAACTTAATTAAATATTTCAAATAAGAAGTTCCTTTATTATTGATTTAATTATTTACATTGTTCGACAGATAAATAGTCAAGTTCAAGATCAGAAGTGGAAGCAAAATACAAATATGAATATGTAACATACATAAATAAATAAGTAAATACATTTATTCAGGGTAAATAGGTTTTAACATTTATAAATTACAATTCATTCAACTCATAAATTTTTTCTAAGGGTGAGTCACCTAAGTAAAATAACCTGTGTTGTGAATCTCGCCCTATAGTAAATATCAGTGATAAAAACAGTATGGAGCAAATAATATTTTTATAAAGATTTAAGTTCTTAAAAATACTGTTAAACAAAACAAAAACAGAAATTAGAGTAAATAATGGAACATGGAGGAAAGAGAAACGTTGTGGCGACAATGTAGAACCTATGAAGAGCAATAAATAAATTAGCATTAGCTAGCTAGTAGGTTAAGATGTTAAAAGAGTAAGTAGAGTATAATAACTTAGATAATCAGAAACGTAATATTTCAATATATACACGCATACAAGATCATACTACAATATACAAATTAACACATATACACGGCTTTTCATATATAAATATCTCCGAAAAAAATCGAGTTAAGTCTATTAACATTTTCACTTACAAAAGCCTTTAATTGCTTTTTAAATTTATTTTTATTTGATATATTTTTGAAAGTTACCGGCAGCATATTATAAAGATTGGGTTCGAAATAGAAGAAAACTCTTTGGGTATGTGATTTTGTACATTAAGGTACACCAATTGACTAATTTACCACTATTCTTGTTCCATAATGGTGGGATATAAAAGGCATAGATATTTTGTGCATTCATAGCATAAACTGATAAATATATAGTTCTCTTATGGTAAATATGCCAGTATCCTTTCTTTCTTAATCATTATTTTAATTAATGTTTTTTGTAGTACACTCAGGTTATTTAACGATGTATTATATAATCCACCCCATACAATAATACAGTATCTCATTACATACTCGGCTAAAGCATCGTACACCATAATAATGTTTTTTCTGTTAAGAATATCTCTTAACTGATAAAATTTAAAAATCAGTCTTCTGAATTTGTTTGCAAAGTATTCTATATGACCCGTCCATCGTAGATACTGGTCTACTACAATACCAAGATATTTAATTTTGTCTACCCTCTCAACTTTAGGGCAAGCATAATCTATTTTACTTTTACATAGTCTATCATGAATTGTAATATAGTTTTTTTGAGGTTGATGTTGTATTGACGACGAAAATGTTACAAATTTTGTTTTGCTAACGTTTTAACTCAGAAAGCTAGTTTTTAACCAATTGTTTGTGACATGAAGGTCGGTTTCTGTATTTTCATATACTGTACTCCAGGAATCACCTACAAATACTATAGCTGTGTCATCAGAGTACGAAACTATATGACCATTTATATTTTTTAATAGCGATATGTTATTAATGTACACTAAAAATAAAATGGGTCCCAATACCGTCCCTTGCGGGACGCTCATGTTAACTATTAATGGATCACTAAAACTTTAAATAATTTTTACTTTTTGTACTCTGTTGGTTAAATAATTCTGAAGTAAAGTTACTGGATATTCTAGAGGAGTCAAATTACAATACAATATTTAATGTGAATATTCCCGGAACACATTAACAAATTTTACTTTTCCTTGATTGAAAAGAGCTGTATCGTAGCCAATCAAGGCGTGCACGAATATTATGTTATCTGCGACTGGTTTATCTATTACACTTTAAATTAAATATATTTGTTGCTAGATTTTTCATCTTCCGGATTTGAGAAGATACATGTTTGAACGCGTAGATAGGACTATCAAAAGGATCACACACATCTTCGCAGACAACTATTACGGAATCAAATGTAGGTGACATGCTGGTTTCCATATTGATTATTAGCGGATCAGCATTGGTCTGACCGGTTTATAACGAGCAGTAAAGTATTTTTCACAAATACACTTGATGGAATAAACTTTGTGGTGCTTCTACGCCGACATTATTGGTTTAACAAAAAAAATTATCAGGACAACGGCATTATTTTGTAAAACCTCCTTGAAGCCCTACTAAAATGGCTATTACTTTTAAATCCATATTTGCCATTTGTATTTGTTGTAATTAATTTTATTTAAAATGGTGGTCATACTGTCATAATCTTCTTTCATTGCTACTAAATGGGCAATTGCTATAGATAGTTTTAAACTTGAATTATGTAATAATACAGCTTTTATACTGTATTTGGAGGAATCTATGAATAAGTGCCACTCAGAAGGGGAATGCTTGATATTAAGTTCCTGCATTAAACCGACAATATGCGCGCATTTCTTTTTCTAAAAGTCGTAATCTTTGTTTCTTTAGCTAGTAAGTTCCACTCCTTAAGTTAGGAACCAAGAAGTTCTGCTTGTTGTTTTGACAGCCCCAAGTCACGTAACGTACCAAATTATTTAATTCATTTTGAGCAATTAGGTGAGTGTCACAAAAACTTTCTGGAATACACAAAGGGTCCGCACACTGATCTTGGCTATCTGAAGAATTGTTACTATTTACATTACCTCCCAAAACAATATTTCGCCAAGCTAAAGATGCAGTTAGCATTGGTAATTTTGATGCATTGTGAGGAACAGGTCTTAGGGCTGATGGCAAATTCGAATATTTGATTTTTGGAAGAAGCTATCCAGGGGTGGCAGCCCTGGTGAATATCATCAACGGGATCTTAAGGCTCAGATACTTTCCGGACAGGTGGAAGAAGGCCGACGTCATAGTCATCCCGAAGCCAGGTAAGGAACTAATCTTTCCCTCCTCTTACAGGCCCTTCAGCCTACTCTCAGCTGTGAGCAAGGTAGCCGAGCTCGTCATCTTGAGAAGAATAGAAGAGGAAACTGAAGAGCTTCAAATCATCCCGGATGAACAGTTTGCGTACAGGACAGGACATAGTACGGAACTCTAAGGATCACCGTAGAAGTCATCAAAGGTTTCAACCAAAGACAGGTCAAGTAGGCACTACTCCTGGACGTTGCGAAGGCTTTCGACAGGATCTGGCACGATGGTCTACTAGCTAAAATGATGAGTATGGGTTATCCCATTGCACTCGTCAAACTAGTTAGATCATACCTGCACGGGAGACAGATGCGAGTGAAGATCAGGGACTGTGTGTCCACGTATCGACAGATGGAAGCCGGAGTCCCCCAAGGCTCTGTGCTGTCACCCCATCTGTTCGCTGTCTTCACCTCTGATCCCCCAAGGGCCGATGGCACCGCAATGGCACTCTACGCGGACGACACGGCCCTCACGGCCAGATCCTGGAGAGCTAGAACAGCCACCAGAAGACTCCAATAGGCAGCCTCTCTTCTGGAAGAATGGTGTATCAAGTGGAAAGTCGCAGTCAACGCGGAGAAAAGCCAGACGATTTTTTTCAGGAAAGGACGCAAGGAAACCCCCACAGGACACGTCTCCATGTTAGAGGAGGACATCCAATGGCACGATTCCGTTAAGTACCTTGGCGTAATCATGGACAAAGGCCTGACATGGAGACAGAACACCGAGGCCATCGTGGTAAAGGCCAAGCGGACGAGAGCTCTCATCTACCCGATGGTAGGGAACCAGAGCAGGCTCAGTCTGAGGAACAAGCTTCTGCTAGTCAAAGCACTCATCAGACCACAGCTGACCTACGCCCCCGTAGCATGGGGATACCAAGCGAAGACTTATCTGAGGAAGATCCAATCCGTGAAAAACGTGGCCATCAGGACAGTGGTGGGCGCACCATGATACGTCAGAAACGCTGACATCTTCAGAGACCTGGAGTACATACCAGTCACCGAAATCATCCGGGATAGAGCGAAGAAACTGTACACCTTAGCTGAGGAGCACAGGAACCCGCTGATCAGGGAGGCCACCTCCTATGATCCGGCCGACGCACTGAGGCACAAGAGGCCGAAGGTACAGTTACTGGATAACGGGTAAGTATAACTAATCCTTTCCTTACAGATGGACCAAACCCACGGAAAAGACATGACACGACCAACCACCCTCCCACAAACCCTGCGGGCGCCGGTCAGTAAACCGACCAGTGCCCGTTGTCCCCCTGGCTCCGTGAAGGACGAAAGTCCTAAGAAAGCACTCAGGCCTTCACCTCCTAGAGCTACACAGTTCATCATCACCTTGTCCGATGATCCAGATGACAATGTGTCAATTGACACTTTGTGTACTGGCAGTCAATCCCAAGTCACAGAATATCCACACAGTCCCTGACAAATAGATGACTACCCTCATGGGGTGACAAGCTGGTGAAGAAAGAAGACGAACACAGAAGAGCGCCAGAAGAGGCCCTAGCCAGCAGGGTTCAGCAGCCAGGATCCAGGGAGGTTGGCCGAAATCTTCGGCACCGCTCACATTTGTGAGTGGGGCCGTTCGTAAAGTAAGCTAACCCGCCCTGCACGAGGCCGGTCCAGGTCTACAGTAATGACTAGGGTAAAAAGTAATAGTCCTGCCTGGCCCTAGCATCCGAGACCGTCATCATACCAAATGGATATTGGCGCGCGGGTACTGAATGTTTGATCTGATCTGCATTATTATATACGAAGATTCTTTTTTGGAAATTTGTCAGTTTACAAATGGGAATTTTAATGATATTAAAATATGTAAATAAGTTATCTTCAACAATAATTACAAGTCCTAAAATATGTCACCTATCTGGTTAAACTATCTTTTCTTTTACTATTACCATAATCCTCACCGTAACCCAAGCATTACTGTTTCCTTCACAAAGGTGGTGATTGCCTTGGGCATAAAATAAGATCTTACAAAGCTTTGTGTTTGTTCAATTTTTCAAGATTTTTGTGATAAACTGGGTTAACCGTTAACATATATTTCGTCTACTTTGCTTCCGGATTTATCTCTATTAGAAAGACATATTTTAGATATTGTCCTTGGTTTTGTTTATGTTTTTGTTTTTTCAACGAAGGAATTATAGAATATGCATTGTAAATGAAAAGGTATAATGGATATTATTTGGATTAAGAGAGTATTGTATTCAATAAATAATAATATACCACGATATTTTTATAATTTTTTCTTAGAAAACTGACATAAATGTTGAATTTTGTTAAAAAAACAGTATAATTAATTATATTTAGTGTCTATTTTGTAAATAAAATGTTTCTGGAATTTACATGAGAATTACATTATAAATTTAAAATATGTTGATTACATTCAATTATTATATTAAATTATAAAGAATTTTTCATATGGAAACTAAAAACTTGCTGTTGTAAAAATAGTTTCTATAAATACTAGTAGTACTTTTGATTTACAAACTTATATACATATAATTATTTTTACTATCAGTTATCCAGTGTGTACTTTTAAGGTCCGGTTTTTTCAATAATGGGTTATTTACTAGTTGGAGGACAGGAGGTTAAACAGTACCATATTTTCATAAAAATGCATAGGATCGTAATATAAACTATGCCAACTAAAAGTTAACTCTTATATACAATATTTGTTACGAAAACCAATTTAAAACTGTAAAATTTGAGAAAGCCAAATTCTAAAAGTGTAGGTTTAGTTAACCTATTATTGAAAAAACAGGCCTGAGTGTTAAAAAATATATGTACTTTTTAAATTTTGGTTCTCGCCCTAGCAAGAAACTATAATTTCCTTATTGCCAGTGTTTTTATGAATAGGAAAGATACTATTGGCTTCCCTCTCATTACTGGGAGGTTTAAAAAAGAAAACACATTGATTAAGGATATAGCTGTTATTTTGTAGACTTGGCTGATAAAGAATTATGAAACGTAAATTTACGTAGAAAGAAATTCCTGGACTTCTCAAAAAGAGAGAAAAAATTTAAAATTTATGTCGATTCCATAAAAATTATGGTTTATCCAGTGGAATTTTTAAAGATACTACCAAAGTTTACTCTTTGATACTACTATGGTAGTATCCAACTAGCAATTAGATTTAGAACGGATATTCATAATATTAATGTCCGCTTTAAAAATAACCTCACTCCTCCTCAGCATGCGACTATACTCTATCGGTCATCTTTCACATATAATTCCGCAAAACTTTATAATAGGATTCCTGTCAATCTCAAATTACTTAGTTTACACATATTTTCGAAAACACTCAAAAAACTTCTGCTGCGTGATACTGCTTTCATGGTATGATTTAACCTGTCTAATATTTACACCTCTTTAGTTTAATTTAATTTAGTTTAATTTAATTTAAAATAATCTTTTGGTTCATCTATTAGCGCATAATTTATGAAATTTTTATTTTTTTGCTTTGTTTGCAGTATCTTTTCAACTCAACTATAAAATTTATAAAAAAAAATTTTTGAATTATTATTTAATTATCATTTAATTTAGGCTAGAGATTCTTTATGTTGTAATTTTTCAGGTTGAGTGGAAGAGCAAGTATTTTGGATGTCATAATCCAGAATGGTTGAACTCCGCCTGTTCCACAAATCACTAATATTAATGCATGTTGATAGGTATTCTTTGCTCATGTATGTAGTATATTGTTGTGGAATAAAGACTTCTTATTATTATTATTATTATTATTTACGGCCACATCTGCACAGAAATTAACGTTGTGTTAGATGTAGAAAATCGTCATCGTGCCACCCATGACCTCTGGCCGACTAGACGACGACGTTTATCAGTTATTTGTGACTAAAATAAAATAGACACGTTTTAACAACCATTTTTCACAACCAAACAGTCGTAATATTACATATTTTAGAAGGATTCGCATCAGCCGAGGTGGCTTTACACAATTCCGTCATGTTTTCAAGACCAGCTCAAGAACAAACGTACATACTGTTGTCCGCCATTGTGATGTTGACAAATTAAGTGAAAAAATGCAAATATAGAAAGATTTTGGTCAATTTAATTATCTACTTAACGTAATTAGTTTCGGATTAAGATGGCAGAGAACTGTCCATGCCCTAGATGTGATTCGGACTCCACAATAAACTATGGGGCCTCGTCTCTCTTTCCTCAACACAAAATCCTAGGATTTTCTGGGAGTTACTTCGGTGACTTGAGAGGCGGTTAAGAAAACTTTTTAAACAATTAGTGCAATTGTTGTTACATCATCCTGTAACGACAGGACGCGTTGGGTGACGTTGAAACAGCGTTGAAATACTGCTTGGGTAGATCATACATCGAAAGTAAATTATAATTTTTATACAATCCAAAAGACAAATAGGGATAAACTAATGATAATGGAGTTACGAAATTATTTAAGGACTGTAAACAAAAACATATTAGACAAACGAGACGATCATTCAGACTAAGTTTAAAGATCATATGTCTCATCTCATATATGGAAGAACAGAGATGTCCAGCATAGACCATCATACGTTTGAGAACAACCATAATCTGGATATTATCAATTTACTGTTAATAACGCATCTGATTCACACATTTGTTATTCTGCTCTAGCCGAGGAGTGGGGGTAACGTTGAAATTTGGTCAACGGCGCATACCCACCGCTCGCCATCACTCGTCTGTCAGTACTAAATATTAGAGCTCTAATATTATTAAAAGTTGCTCCATATGTTTTGCTGTTAAAATCCGCCGCCTGTCTGCAAAAATCCATTTACATGTTGCAAACGAATATTCTATCTTGACAAATATTATTGGCGCATATTTAAAATAGGAGAACATTCGTAAAGACGCCATATTTATTTGAGGCCCTAAACAATCAATTTTTTTGCCCTGTAGTAGGTCCACTATTCGCTAAATTGTGACAAAACCAGAATGGGGAACGTGCCAATATTCTAATAATGGTGGAAATAGAAAATAGACAATAAAAAAATGATGACGTATTTCTTGTTTTTTCTTAAAGATTGTTTATTTTTTTTTAATTAAATAAAACAGTATTAGAGTGGGGGTCGTGGTGGGAGGCATGACGTACTTACGATAAGTTCTACCTTTTGTCTATTAGATGGCGCAGCAGTCTCTTACCTGGTTGTTCTTCCAAGCATTTTCGGGTGCACAAACGGTAGTGACCAGTAGCATTGGTAATCACCAAATAAATTCTGATTTGTTAAATCAACATTAAAATCACTTTCAGCCAATGATATTCCAGAGATTATTATTTCTGGTTAGATTATATGTGCACGAAATACCCTACTATGTATTACCATTATTTTGTTATGGATGGGAAGTCGATTTTATGGTTATGTTATCAGAGAGATTGTATTTTGTAATTTTATTGTGTTGTCTGTGAAAAACTATAAGTAATAGTTAGTTATTTTTGTAATTGATCTATTGATCATTCATATTTAAATATATAATAAAGACACTCTCTTGTTATTTTTAAGTGGACATATCCTTTTCTGTGGTAGAAATAAGGAGCGGTTAGTAGCTATTTATTATACAAAATATATTTATATAAATGAAACAAATAACAAAATTTTTTCTAGAGCATGGTTTATAAATGTTGCTTAATTATTATCAGAACCGATTTGCAAAACTTCATTTAAAAAATTTTCACACAAACCAACCCGGAAAATCGCTACACTTCATAAATTGCTTTTTGATGCTGCTCAGTTTAGATTTTTTGCCAGTAAGACTGTACTTCTGTTACAACTGGTTCTTCGGACCTTCTATGAAGCCAGTATAAAAAAGCAACAGCATGCTTACAACGTCCTAAAATTATTATAATTTAAGTATACAAAATATGATACATTTATATTGTACTACCTTCACTTGCAACGCAGTCATGACATTTACAAGTTTCAATTTCACTGTTGCTTTCATTAATCACAATAACACAGTTGTACGCTTTGTTGCTTATCCTATGTTCAGGCGTAACCTTACATTTTAGACCACATTTATCTTTGTCACGTTTTAATTGAACATACCCTATGGCTCTGTCACCGTACGTTACTCTGGTAGACTTAAAAAATGTTTCTTTCATTGCTTGTTGATTATTTACGTGTAAAACTATCTTACCTAACTACTTTTGCTCCTTTCATTTCCGGTGAGAAATAGTCCAAATTTGACACATAAAATCATGAATCATATCCATAGACACTACGCGTAAATTGGTAGAATTCGCCTTTTCAAATCCAGACTCCATTATTATAAATAAAATCAAAATAATCTCTAAACTAATAACAGCCTGTTTGACCTAACCTGTATGTTTGCACGCTACCGGCGCTAATAAACAAATAAACGCGTCATTTCGCCCGATCGGTAAAGTAGAAGCTCTACAAATAATGTTATGCACTTTGCAATGTTTGAAAAACGTACTGACGTCACTACAAATGTTTAATTGTTGATTAACAAATTATTTAAAAGCAAATTTTGAAAAAGTGAGATTGGTGTCTGTTTATATATGTTAATTATTATCTAAAGAAATCGAAAAATGGAACAAAAAAATCTAAATGCACGCTCCCCATTGCTGTGTAAAACACTTTCTAATATTTTGTTTATGTGTTCAGTCATGTCGCCAGATAATTGATAATGTCGAAGATTATACTACACTCATCGTATCGATTATGGTAAATTCTCCTGATTCATGAAAAGCCTGAGTGTATAATTTCTAAATCTTTTTGACACTGGGATCGACAATAGCCTCTTGAGCATTTGCAATAGCAATGGCTCCTTTAGGATCCTATTGTAGTATGACTTTTTTATATTTGTTTTCTATAAATTGTGTTTATTTTCACCACTATTTATTGTATTTATGGTAATAATGATGGGAAATAAATGTTTACTTACTTACTTACTTACTAATTATTTAAGATACCTATGTACATATAAGACTTTTAAAGTAAATGATTAATAAAAATGCATAAACGAATTAGTTTTTATGTCGTTATATAAAAACTCATACAATGTAAACAAATTCACATAACGGAAACTTGCTTTTCTTATCAAGGTTCCTGCAGACGACCCTGTAATGACTCGCCGATATCCGAATTCTAGTGATTTGTCGTAAAATGCTAATAACCTGGGTTTGAATTGCAAAGACAGTTAAATTGACATAAATCAAATAGTAGGTACCAGTCGATTTGAATAATAATATATACTGGTGGCAAATTATGCAAAATTACAAAGCCTAGTTAGATACTAAGGACAATCGATAGTCATAAATTATGAGCTATGCAAGGATGTGTATAATTAATAAACTGTCTAAAAGGCTAGGTATCATGATTCCAGTAGCTTCTTTTCTTTCTTCTGAAAGATCTCTTGGCATTTTTTGCTCTTAGTCTTGATGATCGATAATTGATTTTTTTAAAACAACAAAAAGAATGCGATTTTTCGATGAATTTTGTTTAAAAAAAAAAAAAAAAAAAAAAAAAAAAAAAAAAAAAAAAAAAAAAAAAAAAAAAAAAAAAAAAAAAAAAAAAAAAAAAAAAAAAAAAAAAAATTATTCACAAAAAAAACAAAACATTTAAAAAAAATACCCCCCCCCCCCCCCCCACCCCCCCCCCCCCCCCCCCCCCCCCCCCCCCCCCCCCCCCCAAAAAAAAAGAAGAAAAAAAAAAAAAAAAAAAAAGATAATATAATCTTGAGTTATCGTGTAAACATTGATTTTTTTTCTAAAATGTGTCTAAAACATTCAGAAAAGTGATAAGATTATGATATTCCTTGCATGACTTCAATACTTTGTGCCGAATCGAAACAATAAAGAAAACAAGCTTTTGTAAACCACAGTTAAAATATTAATTTTTATCTCTACAAATTACAAATATAGTTGTCGCAAAGCCAAATGTAAACATAAAATACTGTTAACTCAAAATATTTAAAAATGCACTAAATTTGGAATGAATTAGTATGCGAATGTAAGAGTAGCTTTTTATCTCAGAGACGATGACTAAGAGATCGGCGTCCATATGGTGGCCGGCGCATAATAACAAATTAAAAACAAATCTGTAATATGTAGATATGATGGTATGCTGATGTAGAAGGGAAAACACAGATGCGATGTTGTAAATCAGCAGTATGGCCGGACTTTTTGGGGGAAAGGGGGGAGAACAGTGAGAAGTGTTTTAGGGGACACGCCGTTTGCACCTGAACTCTTAAATCTCATTCCTCTAAAATACAATTTATTGTTATTGAACACAACACACAACAAACAAATAACATTAAGTGAAAACATATTTAATAGTACAGTAGTGAGTTTGAAATAATATAAAGTTGAGTCGCCTGATGTTTTTGTGGATTTCATTTATTAACATTCGGAATGAAGCTACGGAGGACCCTTTCAAGAGCAAAGCATGGACATTTCTTCCATTGGCAACTCGGTCGTACACGTAATATAATTAACAATTGGTACATGTAGTCATATGTGTTGTATTAAATTTCTAAATTATTGAAATGTATTTGTTATTAATATCAGAAGTGGGATATATAAATTAACACCACAGGTATTACTATAACCTGTATCCCTGAAGGCACCTCAAGATATTTTGTACAGAAGAGAGCTATACATTTAGAAGCAATGACCACACCCAATATCCGAATATGCTAGAATTATTTTCTTGTTTAGAAAAAGTGCTAGCTCCTCGACCGAGGATAGAACCCAGAAATCCAGGGTGAAAAGCAAGTGTTCCTACCGCACGACCATGAAGCCACACAATAAACAAATACATAAATAGAATAATTAAGTTGGTCAACTCATTTGAAACAACTGAGTGAAGTAAATTATTGGTATATTTGTCATTGGGTTATCATCAATAATATTTAGAACATAGCTTCAGTCACAGAAATGTACCAAAATGTCACCAGAGGTTCCTAAGAAATTTAGGAAATAATTAAAACTCAATTTTAATCATCTCCAGATGATCTCAACTTGGTTGACGAAACGCGCATCGAGTGGTGTTTTGGTGTTTCCTGGAAAACTACGTCAGTATTACCTTCACATTAAAGGTTCAAATCCACTTCAGGACATGACCCCGGATACTGTTGTGTAAGTTGGTGCTTCTGTTTTTAATACATTTAGTTCATCTACTCAAATTCCTTTGAAGGAATTAATAAAAATTGTAAAAGTTTGTATCTATCTATATTTGGGACCAAGGAGATGGTTGAGTCGGTGTGGCCATTCGTACAGGGCAAAATTTATACTTAATTTTATGAAACACGAATTTTAGAGATGTCAATAAATAACAAACACATAGTTAGTAAGTTTAATATATTACATTAACACTTGAGGATTTGCTAGACCTTTCCCCCTTCGTCAACAATTTTATTCAATATATTTATACTACTAACAAAGTCTAGCATTACATAAATAACCAAAAACAATCAAACAAAACCTGAAAAGTTATGTATGCCACGTTTCGTAAATGATTTGATCAATTTATCTGTCATCTATGTTCACCTTGGCAAAGGGACCCAGAGATGTGGAAAAAAGCACCATTTCATAAGAGACGAACTAGGGGAAATATAATTAGGGGAGCAAAAGGCCCGCCGAGGCCCCAGAGAGCTACCCATTCACAACAAACCTAACCTAACCTAACTCGTATGTTAATTATTGGGACCTTATGATATTTAATATCTAGAATTGTCGAATTGTTTATTGTAGTTGCTTAGTAATTGAGAAAGTAGTGGGAAAAATTTATTTCGAATGCAAGGATGTTGCAACCGTGGGTTTGACCTTGACGTAGTCTGTCAGCGACATCTGACCGTGGAGCCGTGGGTCTGAATATAGCAGTGGTGGCTGGTGGATTTAGGCTATACCATATCTCAATATTGGAGCATCGAATCAAAACAATATTTTAAGGCACGACTATCAGTACTGAATGTAGAAGTTTTGCAGAAAAAAATTGAAAAAAAAATGAGAAAGGGCGACCCAATACACAAATATAATTTTTTTTAAAATTTTTTGTAAAGTTATGACATTTTGAAATTTAAGTTCTTCATTGTGTAAATTTTCAAATGTCATAACTTTATAAAAAATCAAAATTTTTTAAAATGGAGTGATACATTTTCCTTCTGATTACGAAAAAAAAAAAATAATTTTGCAATTATTTTATTAATGGTCTAGAAGTAATCTGGGTCGGCAGCGCATTTTTTATAAACTTTTTTTTTAATCTTCTTTTCTGCAAAACTTCTTAATTCAGTACTTGTAGCCCTTCCTTAAAATATTGCTTGGGTTCCATGCTTTAATACTGATATATGGCATAACCTAAATCCAACACCGTCACTGGATATATTCTGTCAATCACCTGATCATGGGACTGTGTGATTAGTCTGGATACTGCCTGTCAGTCAGGAATCCTTCCCGTTAGCCTATAGTTTAAAGCATCATACATACACTGAAACATGTTGCGATGCACGGCATCGACTACTTAGGTTTCATGAAACTTGCATCAGTCTAGCGATGGGCTGGGTGGAACACTACTGATTCGAATCATTCGAATCGACCAGATTAAAGATCCGTTCAAACTGATTCGGTCAATTTGTACCATTTAACTAGGACGCAGTGCAAGCAATCTAATGTAAACTGGCCTGCGAGTCCCTGCGGCAGATCTGCAATTCGCAATATGCTAGCGTTGATTGAACGAGTCCTAGAATTTAAATACTAGACGTACTACAGTAAATGAAAAACATTCTCTCCCCGAATCAGCTGATCGGGAACACAATTCACGAAATACAAACACATCATTTCCGCACCATGTGCTGTAAAATTTAAGTCAGTTGACCCTTGCTAAAATCTGCCAATACGAAAGAGTGGGATCCGTTCATATGGCAATCAGTAATTAGGATACTTCAGTCACTCAAATGATTCATTCAAATTGAACGGAACATTCCTGAACGACACATCTCTACATCAGTCGGTTTGCCTCCACATTACTTCGATACGCCGATGCCAGTCTACATACACTACAACCAGTGTTGCCAGGTCAAATTTATTTTTATCAGTAGGTTGCCATTTAAAAATTCAATAGATTATGAATAAAATGTAATACCGAAAGAAAATACAAAAACAATCTTTACATATAAAAAAAAATTTTTATTGAGACGAACATTCTTACATTATACACCGGAAAGGTAACAGTAAATCTAGCAGTATGTCTAATAAAAACGTAAAAGTGCATAAGATGTACCTATATAGAAAGTTAAAAACAAAAATTGCATCACCTCATATTTTGAGTTGATTCCTAAATTCCAAACACGTGAACACGCGACTATACAATTCCAATTACCAGAACGTACGTATACGGGAAGAGCTATAACAAAACTGTAGCGATACTAACAAATAACGATAGCAATACTAGCTATCAAAGTAAACATCTACTGCCATGAACATTCAGGGCCCGGCGGGAAACCAAGAGTCAGCTTCGGTCCGGTGCTGCGTGATCCTCCGAACAAATAAAAATGGAATGGACCAGTGTGTGTAGCTTTCCATAAAGTAAACATCTAAGATATTGCACAGTATTTTATTACAAAGTGTCGATATTCGATCAATCGAACTCTACATTGATTTTTATTTAAATAAAAACAAATTAGAAACAGAAATCAGTAGATATAACTCTATTTCAATAGTTCAGTAAACTAAAAGCCAAATCAATAGATCTACCAAGAAATCAGTAGACCTGGAAACACTGACTTGCAACTTGCATTATGACACCTGGGAGTCGATGCGTGTATCGCAACATGTTTCAGTGTGTGTAGACCGCTTAAGTCAGGAATCTGGCTCATTTTAAATTAAGTTTAATTTTATTCTTGGGAACTAAAATCACCCAGCGTAGGGGGCTACGGTCAGACGAGTAAAAATCATCTGATTTTTTGTTTAATTAGATTCACTTTATTTGCTTTTGTGGGTTCTTTCTTAGGTACAAAAATTTGTACTGTTACACTAATCGGAAGTTAGTAAGCAAATTCAATAAGTTTAACCTATTTTGCACTATTTTTTAATAACTTGTGGGAGTATCTAACCTAAAAATGTCACTACTATAACTTTATATACCCTTTGTATTATAGTTGTTTGGCTTGAAATGGACACGCATTGCCGAATTTAATTATTTTCCCATCAATTATGCTTTCTCCCATACTTTTCTTTTATCCATTTTCACCACGATACCAAAGCTATTGGTGATAGAAACAAACCCTCTTGGGAAAATAGTGAAAGTGGATTATTCTATCCACATTTTTCTTGGAGTTAGCAATTATATACACAAAAATTCGAATTATGCACTGTTTTCTTCGGCATGTTGTGGAATAAACGTTGAAGAAAAAAAATCGAATACATTCATTTGATAACAACAAAGAGATTACTCGTTTCGTCAAAGGGCGGTTGTTGGTTCTTAGTCACCAAGGGGCGGCGTGAAGACTTAAGTTCCCATTAATTTGAAAATTTGTCATATATCTTGATCCTAGTAGTATCATGCCTGTGTGTATCATAATTTTGTCACCGATTGGTACATTCAAGTTGAATCTATTTAAACTAATTTGTACATAATACAAATTCTGTGAAACGAGTTAGTACAAGTATGTATCTAGTTAGTTTAAATATTTCTAATACTTGATTGAAGATGAAGTTACTTTGTGAAAATCCATTTTGATTTAAAAAAATTATAAACATTTTTTATTACTTGTCTAATTTTCACTTTATTTGTTATTTTTACAACTGCAAAAATCATCCTATTAGGACATTTACATTCGGATGTTTACTTGAAAATGTCCGAATAGGATGACACTAGTTATAAAAATAGCAAATAAAGTGAAAAATTAGACAAGTAATAAAAAGTGTTTGTAATTTTTTTAAATTAAATATTTCTGTTTACATTGGTTAGCGGTCCTCAATATATCAGTTGCTAATTATAAACTGTCAGAATTCTCCAGGACATTTTCGGCTCATTGTGAGGGAAACTATATTTTTAATCTTATAAAATTTAAATAAAAAAATACAACTTTTTTGAGGAATTTCTTTTTAAATTTCAGTTCCTGAAATGGGTTGAAACCTTTGACGTGGCACTGACAATGAAGTAGTGGTTTTCACAAACATGGCCGTTCATAAATATATCATTAACTTTTTTACCCCCTCCCCCTATTGTCACCTGTGTCACACTTCTGTGACCCTGTAAATATTTCGTACAAAAATAACCCCCCGAATATAATAAATTTAATGGTTAGTAAAAATTTGAAAATTAAAAATATTTATTTGTTTTATAATAAAATTTAAATAAATTAATAAAAATCTTTATAAAAAAATAAATAATAATTTATTTATCAAAGTAAATTGTAAATCCGAAATATTATAATAGGTATGAATATCTTCTTCTTATCTTCAAAACTACCGTCTACTTCATGTATCTATCCATTCTCATTTCCGTACCACGTTTTCATCTCCCATATCAAACCCCATCCGAGCTCGATCGAGTTGGTTGTATACCCGAACGTGGAAATTAAATTAAGATGGAAAAACAAAAAAAATTGTGACGGATTGCAACCCCTAGAACAAGTCAAAACCGACCCGCCAAAGCCATAAAATAACAAATAAATATATCGTTACAATATATTGTAATAAAACTATATACGTTTACAAGTCTATGTATTTACTAAATACGAAATGAATGACTTTGTATCATAATAAAAATTGAGAAAAAAGTATTTATTGAAAAAATATTAATTTAAAATATTTTAATGAACGGCGAACGTACGTTGCCGTAGACCCCCGTCCCCCCTTGTCACATCTTGTCACACTCAACGGACCCCTCCCCCCTTGTATGCGAACGTTATTTTATGAATGGCCCCATAGTGAGGACTGCTTGAGACGCGCCTTTCGCCAACCAAGTTGGCATCATCCTGTGCAGATAATTAAAACTGAGATTTTGGTTTGAATGAAAAGTAAATTTTTTTCATTAACGACACCACACATCAAAACACTGAATACCCCACTCAATGCGAGTTCCGTCAACCAAGATGGGCATCAGCTGGGGATGATTAAAACTACTAGTACCGTATCCAGTGTTTTGGTGTTTGTGGAAATTACTTTGTATCATTAAATCCTATTTTTCATAAAAATTAAAATTTAAATTGTATAAATTAAATTATGGTTAAATTTCAATATGAATTTATAGTTATATTTGTTGTGGTGCAACTGTGCTTCACCCGCTGTTGACGGGCGACCATCTGGCCGGTGGCATTCTTCTGGTGTAGCACTACTTGTGCGGTATTATTTATGGCGAGTCTATGGCGCCAGCTGGCCACGGTCACTGATCCAGCCTGGCACACACAACACTCATCTCGCCGTCTCTCACGTTGCTGCGAGCCGTAGTCCACTCACCATCCCTTTGGATGCAGGCTATTGCTATTATTACTATGGCCGCGATTAGCTGCGAGCATGGGGTATAATAGAGTGAATCAAAAAACTTCTTAACCCACCACCCACACGTACAAAGTAATGTACTTTAGTATAGGTAGCTTGCATGACGGATTAGATGCATAAGGGAATACAAATAATTCTGGGATACATGTATCATCAAAAATAAGACAAAATTAGAATTGCATGTGTTTATCTTAATCGAAGCATATGTAACGATTTGTAAACCTAGCTCTGTGGCGTACCAGACACGTATACAAATTGTTAATAAACTTTTTCGTCAATAAACGTGATTATAAATTAGAAATTATTAGTCAGCTGTTGGTAGAAAGGACAGATTTAGAAAGGACCACAATTTGAAATAATTATAACTCATTCACTAGATCTGAATAACTAATTGATGTTGACATGAAAAGCAAACAAGCAAAAAAAGGAAAAATGTATTTTGGTCATTTTTAAACTAAACACGGATTTTTACTTTAAAAAATCACATTTCATTTGCTCATATTTTTCCATTTCTAGAAAAAAATGTATTGGGTATTATATAACCATCTTTTCAAACCTAACATGACAATAATAATAAATAGCTATAGTTTTTTATATTTTATGCTGTCATTCTTATCTGAATGCACTAGTATAAAAGTTTTAGGTAGATAATAAATCAAATACAACACTTCAAATACATTTTATCGTAGAAACTATTAAAACAACTACTCAATCTAGAAGCACTATTTTTTATCTCAATATATTTTTTGCCTCTAATACTAAGAATACTGTTATTTAATAGAATGCAATTCTTACTTCTAGATTGAGTAGTTGTTTTAATACATAAAAAATGTATTTGAAGTGTTGATTTATTATCCACCTAAAAATTTATATACCGCATTCAGATGAGAATAACAGTATAAAATATAAAAAATTATAGATATTTATAATTGTTATCATGTTGTTTGAGCGTAAGTATCCTTATGTAATACTCAATAATTATTTTATTATTTCGTTCTAGAAACGGATTCTTGTTTATTCACCATGCACCTTTAAAATCAGTCCAAAGTTGGTGGATAAATCCAAAATTTAAACAATCAAATAAATTTGCAATTGCAATTGATTTTCTGAAGGTTAAACTCTTTTTAAGACTTCGTGGACACTACTTTCCCTTCAGTTACTTTAATGTCATGCATTTAATATAAAAAAAAAAAAGAGGGAAATATTAGTGTCAGGGTGTGACGTAAAAAAATTTTCAAGTAGGTTTGCAGTTAGAGGAATACTGAGTCCAAATAGAATTAATTTTAAAAATTATGTGGTTTTTAGGTACTGTACAAGTCAATAAATTTGATACCTTGTTAAACTTTAACAAAGGTCTTGAAAGATTTTAAGAGCTTTTAAAAGCATCAGTGCCAGTTTAACTAGACATAAACAAAATTTATACAGATTGGGAACAATAAGTTCAGCGTGGTACCGGAAAATGATCCCGATAGATGAATCGATTTTCTCGAAATTATGGCGGAAAGGATTGTTCAAATTTAAAACTACATGAAACGTATTTGTGTAAGTGTTGGGTGTATTGTTTTTGAACAGCACTGTTTACACAAACAAAATGTGCAAATTGGAATGATGTCAATTGCCGCGTGTTTCGTAAAGGGCATATCCAGTCTTCTGCTAGAATTTATTTATAAGCTGGTATATTGGGAAATCATAATGCAGGTTCACTATTCCTGAAAAAAAAACTTACTAACGGGTTGTAAATTGAACTCTTCCAGAACACTATAGATTTTGACAGTTCAATTTACCGAAGGCAATGATGGTCCATAAATACCTATATTAAATATTATATTCCAACAAGATGGCACTGGTTCTCATTAAAAAGGACAAGATCGACAATATTTCGGCCATAGTTATTCAGGGAGGTGCATTGTACACTGTGGACCAACAGATTGGCCGGCATAGTCACCAGACTTGGCACCTCCTGTTTTTTCCTGGGGGTTTAATACAGCATTTGATAACGAGAACTTCAAGAAGTGCATTTTAAACATTCAATAAACTGATCAATTTTAATTTTTTTATTTTCTTCTTTTGTAAAAACTTTTTTGGAAGCGATTCTGTGAATACTATAGGTAATGTATGTGGCAAATATAAGCCCAATGAAATTTCTTTATATTCAAATGGGATTTGGCTTTTATATGGGTTACGCGACATTTTATGTGGATGATGCTGCTCAAATATTGATCTAAGGAACCAAAAGATATATATAATATGGTTAAATAAATATGAAACGAGGTACAACTGGACATTTGACAACTGAAAATTTCGAGTTTACAACTCGCTTCTAGCATCATCTGTGACTATACCATATCAGGATTTCATTCAAAATATATACTGGTCAAGTTTTAAATGGGACCCCCAAAAAAATGGGTCCATTTCAAATAACTGTAAAATGCTTAAATACGATCCAATTTAATAACACCTTACATCAGATTCTAGGGAAATTCCTCCGCTATCATCAGCAGTAACTGCCTGTGTCATTATAACAGAGCTGTACAACTTGCACTACTTCTTGACAGTGTCTAAGCATTCTTCCTATGTTCTTATTGATTGTTGCCATCGGAATTTGTTCCCACTACTCAATCAGGGCATTTCTAAGTTCATCCTGCGTCTCTGGTTGAATTGGTTACTCGAATATCCTTCCTTGGAGCACATCCCAAAGATGCTTAATAGGTGCTTATAGGATTTAAGTCCGGGGATAGGGCTGGCTATATCATCCTATTGATTCCGGTGGTTTAAAAAATTCATTGACAACATTCGGTGTTTGGGATATTGCCTTATCGCACATAAAAACAAAGTCAGAACCATGGCTTTGGGCTGTAGGTAAAATAGTTGGTTCTAAAATGTTTTCTAAGTAGAATCTGCCTGTCAGTGAATTGGTCCCGTTGCCACCCCAAACCATAAGAGATGGGCCACCAAAATAAACACGTTTTTGCATCCTCATACTTTTCTCTGCGCCTCCATCACACTCTAATTCTGTTACTATCGTGGTACAAGGCAAATCTCGATTCGTTGCTAAACAAACAATGATCCCACTCGCGGAACTTTCAATTTTGGTGTCCCAGAACGAATCTGAAACGATTTTTTCAGTGTTCTCTGGTCCATTTCAAATGTCTTACTGGACGTCTACTTCTGAGATCTACTTCGATGTCTTTTTCTGACTGTTTGGGTAGAGATATACAAATAAAGTTCTCCTCGCATCGTGGCAGCATTTATGGTTCTTTCTCTTAAGGCTTTTATTACCATAGATCTGTCTTCAGCTACTTCTTTCGCCACCATGACAGTATTTATTCACAAGAATTAGTTGCTTGATACCTTAACATACTCTATTGATTTGACTGATTGATGCATTGAATAATTGTTTATGGGTAACTGACAAATAAACAGACGTACAAATTTTGTTCTTAGAACCATCTGGTATAATTTCAACAAGTGCAGTGTGAAAAATGACTCGACAAAAAATATCATACCACTTGTCATAATTAATTAACGTAGAGAAAAAAAATAAAAATGTACAATTTACAGATTCCACAAGCTGTGAAATGCATTAAAGGTCAAGTATACAGGCTGATGAAAAAAGTCTCCGACTTAAAGTGAAAATGGACTTTGTTTCTGACCCTCTATAATGTACAGGCTCTGACATAATGCAGTTACAACTAATGTCAGCGGAAGAATTTCCATAGAATCTGATGTAAGCTGTTATTAAATCGGATCATTTTTAAGCATTTTACAGTCATTTGATATTGACCCATTTTTAAGGTGCCCGACTTCAAATTTTGACCGGTATATAGTAATAAGTGTATATAAATGAGACATACTTAAATTGGGTGAAATATTTGCTATTTTAATATAATTTTTTGTTCATTTACGGGTAAGAAAGAAAACGATGTAAAAAAGAATAGTTTAATAAACCAACTGATATTAAACTGTCTAAAAAACAACAATTAAGGACTTTTCACTTTTCTCTCTTTTAAAGGGACTCTTAAAGGTCTGCATAAAAAACTATCACATAATCCGTGACCAAAATAAAGCGATTAAACCCAACTTGCCTCTATCCAAAAGTGCTTCGTCTCGGAAATATGTTTTAGCATTTTTGCACGGGCCTTTTAGATACACCCTGTATAGTAAGATGAAAGATTCATAAACAAATTTATGAAAACATTTTAAAAACGTTTATCGTGCAATCTGAAAAATATCAAATTAATAATTTTACATTTTATATAAATAACTTAATTAGCAAGTTAGATATTTTATTTTTTTATTAATTTGTTTCGGATTACAATGGGAGAGGGAATTATTTATGTCCTAGATGTGGTTCGGTCTCCACAATAAACTGCAGGGCTTCGTCTCTCTTTACTCAGTACAAAATTCTAGGATTTTCTGGGTGTTACTTCGGTGACATGGAGAAGGTTAAGGAAATATTTTTTTTAAGGTATATAGGTATCTGTTTCTATTCGAGATAAATATATTTGTGATGAAAAGCCTAGCAACACAACCATGCCAATTTTTTAGAGTTGGCGTTTTTCCCGTACGAATCTGAGAATGGATAAATAGTAAATAATACAATCTATTTTTGTAGTTTTGATTTCTGTAGAAACAAATACAAAAATACTATTATAAATATTTTAAGGTGGCCATATCTTAATACTATCTACATATCAACTGTCTTTATTTTAAGGGCCTTTTAAAGTTAGAATTTTTCATTAGTTAAATGAATGAATTTCCTCCAAGATTATGTGATTTCTTTTGTGGACTTTTTTTGAGAAATTCAGTCTTTCAAATTTCTGACAGTGCCCATTTTCAAGTCAGAATTGCAGAGAAAATCGAAGGAACCAACAATTCCATTCTTCTACAAACTGTTTTCGATTCCGTTAGGAATTAGAATTATCTGGAGTATTTGTTAAATTTTTATTAAAAATTAATGTTCTGCTTCAACAAAATTTTATTAATTCGCGTAGACATGAAAGAAAAATAACCTAACGACCGAGTTTATCAATTTATACATTACTTTACAAATGCACTGTATACATATTATGCTAGGAATAAAATATATTTGCTCTATGCTAAATACGTCCACAAAAAGTAGCATATCTGTGTTGTGGTTGATATTTACTAAAATATAATTTTCGCAACAATTTTTATATTATACTTTATGCAAATATTACAATTTACTTGTAAGTATATGTTGTTTGTCATTTTATAGATGCATCAATATCGGTTTAATAATAACTGTTGTTACATCCTTGGTAGTACATACTGAAAAGCGGTGTGTGGTCTTGAATATAAAATGTAATTAAATCTATAAATAAAAGGTAAACAATATTTAAATGTTTATTGCTGTAAAAATAGCATGTGACAATAGTCAAGAAATTATCAACGTTAATTTCATTATATAAAAATTATAGTTGTTCATTTCTTGAGCAGTTGATAATATTAAAAATAAAATGTTCCATTTTTATTTATTTTCTATTTAGTAAATAAAACTGTCTAAGAATAAATTATAAGATTAAAAATTTTGGAAAGGAAAATGGAAATATTGGATATTTAAAGAATGGATAATATACATATATGTATGTATGTATATATAAGTTATTCACAGGTACTTTAAACTCCCTCTTGTATATTTTTAATTTTTGAGAAAATTTTTAGTTCCTAAATACGTAAACAAACAAACGATTGAATACCTTACTAAAGAGATATTGGATAATATTGTTATTTTCCATATATTTTTGTATTTTTGGGCAGAAAACTTTTTTTGCGGTTTTAAAATTATGTAGGTTTTAAATATTATCCTCAACAATTTTCAAAATATTAATTTAACATTATAAGCTATATTATTTTCGGTTTTTATCAGACGCAGCTGACCATGCCAGAAATTAGAAACAGTCAAAATACTGTCTGTTTAAAAGTTAGAGTAATAGTTGTTTTTTTATTTTGAAAAAGTTTTACAAAGTAGTGGTTTTAGAGATAGTGAAAAATACGATATTTATCAGTACATTTAAAAACAATAAAAATAGTTAGGCTGCTCAATGAGAATATAGGATGCTTTATGGTGATTCAGTGATTCCCATTCGAAATTTTCTTTTAAACTATGAATAACTGAGTAAGTTGTTAATAGAAACAAAGTCTCGTAAACGAAGGAAACGGGTTACAAAGCAAATGAAGAATTACAAATTTTGTTGTAATTTAAAAAAAAACATCCAATAAGGTCTACTATTGTGGCAAGATCCCTACAAATGGATTTTTTGAAGTATGTACGAAATTAACTAAAATTACGTTCGGAGAATCGCGAGTTTAATCTAATAAATAATATGTTAAATCTCCACTGACCATTGTTAATGTAGATCCAAAAAAAATAGATAACATTAATACTGTGAAAAATTATTTCTTCAATAAAAAACAGAAAAAACTTTATTTCCTATTTTATTTTTAGAGGACTTCCAGCGGTATATGTCTGTCTAACTCGTCGAACTACAACACATACCTACCAAATAAAAAAAATAAAACCAGCCCATATAATGAAATTAAAATAGAAAATTTATATTAACTTTTTAACCTTTGAAAAAGTCCGAAAACTCGGACGAAACGTAGGATAAATAATTGTCCATATACCTGGCTGGAAGTCCTCTAAAAATAAAAATAGGAAATAAAGTTTTTTCTGTTTTTTATTGAAGAAATAATTTCTACTTTAACAGCCAACAACTTGTAAAATATCATCTTTAAGACTGTGAAGTGGTCAATTATTTACACTAACATTGAATATTTAACCTCAAAATTTTTAGAATTTTCTACTTATGTTTATAATCACAACCCAGCTATTATTTTACTTTGCGAAACTTTCCTAAAACCGCACATACCTGACTCTCTTGTTAACTTACATGGATACATCTTGTACAAGGCAGATAGGTATGAAGGCAGAAAAAGGTGGCTCTTGTATATATATTAATAACGCTAACTTCAATACTTGCAATGTTGAAAATATTACTATAAATACTCCAGCGATGAAATCTCTCCATAAAAATCAGTACCCAGAACCTATGCTTTATTATCTGTATCAACATCTTTAAAAAACGATTCTATTTTATTTGCTGAAATAACCAATAAGACTTATAAGGACGTTAAAATTAAAAAAAAAACGCTTTGGAAAAGATATTTATAGCCACAAGATGCTCGAGACTATGAAGCACATAGAACTTATTCCAACAGGTTGATTTCTACTATGAATAAAGCTAAATCGCAGCATGAAAATAAATTTACTCACTCCAAGAACAAAAGTCAATTATTATATAAATATATTAGAACTCTCTGTCGTCAATTGTTCATATACCTCGCATAGTAAACCAGTAAACTCACTCTATCAGATACTGAAACCCCAAACATATGTTCCGATTACTTTCCTACAATTTCAGCGAGGAACCAAATAACAACATTCCTGGTATTATTACTTCTGCTAATAAGTTCCACCCTAGTTCAGTTATCATGTGTTTACAAAAAATTAAAAAAACCTTTCGTACAGATCATCAACTTCCGAGAGTCTCCTATCGATAACCTTGAAACGCTGCGCCCAATCTTTTAAGCCTGTCCCTCCCTATTATTATGAATAATTCTCTTAGTTCGGGTAGTTTACCCGAAGCTTGGAAAACTGCTAATATTATTGCTATATACGAAAAGAGGGACAAATTTAATAGAGAAATCTATCGACAAATCAGCCGGTAAAAGTAATGAAAAGAATTATTTACGACTCGATGATATCTTTTCATCTTGAATACAATATGGCTTTCTCCCTGGTAGATCAACAACTACAAATCTTTTATTATATGTTTGAACGAATGGACGTTATCTTTTGACAAGAACGAGCCTACTGATGTCATTTACTTTAATTTCTCGAAGGCCCTCGACAAAGTAACCCTGAATCGATTGACTAAGAAGCTCAAATATTCTGGTATAAATGGATCCCTCCTATGCATAAGGAACAAAATGAGTCCTAAGCGGAGTCCCTTAAGGTTCGGTTCGTGGTCTGTTGCTGTATCTATTATATACATCCGACATACCGCACTTGCTCCCTTGTAAATGTTCTGTTTATGCAGAGGACACTAAAATTTATGGCAACTCGCCAAACAACTATACCGTATTAAAATTCGACCTTGACAACATTGTAAAATGAAGTGGAAATTGGTTGATTACACTAAATTTCAATAAATTTTACACATTGGTAAAAATAATCCACGTCACAACTACATTGTTAACTTGTCCTTCATCTTAAAGGTTGATACATATAAAAATTTAGGCGTTTACATCTCATCTGACCTGTCCTGGTACCACCATACTTCCCAGTGTGATCAAAGCTAAACGCTCACTATTTCTTATTAAAAAAGTATTTTCTAAACCTGACGTGGCAACTTGTGGCTGTCTCCACAAGACGTATATTAGCCCTTTACTGGAATACGGCTCTGCTGCGTGGACACCCAAATTAGTTCATAGACAAAATCTAATTCAATCTGTTCAACGTGCGACTACCACACTTTTATATGGAATTGTTCGGCCTTTTTATGAAGAAAGACTTCGCATTTTTGGTATTCCGCTGGAAGTTGACAAACCTTAACGTAGTGATCTCATAACTACTTATCACGTATATACATACATACATACTCTGCAGATATAAAGCATATCTTCAATAGAAATTTTGACGTTCGCCTTAGCGGTCATAGTTTTAAATTGTGCCATGAACACATCATTGTACCGCAAGAGAAGTTTTTTTGTGCAATCGTGTAATCGATATTTGAAACTCTTTACCAGACTATGCAGTGTGTTCGACAACGATTAATTCATTCAAGAATAATTTAGATTCAATATTATTTAGTTAGGATGAGTTCCCCCAAAGTAATAATACTATAAGTAAGAAAAGAATGGTAGATTGTGTAATAACAACACAACCTATGTATTCTAGATGGTGTTGGTAATATACATTTACTAACAGACCTAGCACTTTTTAAAGTTGTTTTAGAAGAAAAATATGACTTGAAATTCCTTGCAGAGCATGTCTATGTCCATTTAGAGAACAAACCATAGTGATCCCGTGTAGCTTCACACAACCCCTTCCCAATGCATTCGTTGCATTGCTAAGGAAAATGACTCTTGGTGTTCTTTGCTTATTTAGTTTTAGATTATTGGAAGAAAACCAAAATTCGGCCTTTACACCAATATTTCTAATAATGTTTAATAGATTTTCTTTACTTTTATCGAAACATAATAACGTTGTATCTTCAGCAAAAAAGCACATTTGTCTAGAAATTGATAATAAAGATCATTAATATAGAATATAAGTAATACTGGCACCAAGACCGATCATTGGGGTACACCATGTTTGAAGTTTTCAAAATTTGACGTATTGTTATTGAAATTTACACACTGTTTTCTATTTTGAGGATACGATTTTACAATAAGTACGTATGTCCCTCTTATTCCATAAGTATTTTTTTTTCAACAATGTATCATGAGAGAGCAGTCCAAGGTCTTGCTGTGGTCACACAACATTACTGCTGTGTACTTACCACTTTCAAGGCCTTCAACAACGTCTCGTTTATACTACGATTTCTGCGGAAATCATATTGACTGCTGTTTAGAAGAATATGGTCAACAAATTTTTTTCAAGTCAGATTGTGATTAATATTTCTAATATTTTTCTAAATATTAAAATGACTGAGATAGGATGGTAGTGTTAACCTCATTTACCTTCCTATTTTTAAAACGGACACTTCTCTGGTGATTTTAAATGTGTCGGGAAAAATACCCTTACAAAAACATTTATTGGCAAGGTACAACAAGGAAGTCAAAAGTATCTTTTATAATAATGTAAATTTTATGTAAGTTTTAGGTAACTTTTATATAGTACGTTTTATTATAATAATAAACCTTGTTTGAATTTTGGTGGTTGGTTTTATTTTATTTACATAAACTTTTATCTTTTATTCAATACCACATGTTAGGTATATTTAAAATATGTTTAAATACAGAACGTTTTATAGTAAATATGCCGATAATTTTTTATGCATATATAAAACTGTTATTTATATAATTTAATACACTCCGTTACGGCAAAAGATCTTAATATTATAATGAATATCTCATTATATACAGTTACAAACCGTCCAGTTAATCCATAATATAATTTTGAAAATTTACAGTATTACTTTAGGTCAGGTCTTATTATTTGTAGTACATACGAGCCTGTACATTTAATAAATACAATCGTTTGAGTGAATTATTAAAACAAATTTAAGTTTAAAGGTGAAAAGTACAGGTTTGTTAATTAAACAAATATTTTAATAATATTAATTGTGACATTCTCTACATTTTTCTTCTTCTTCCTCGGGATTCATAAGATACTTTCTAAGAAACTTAAAAATTGGGATTACTCAGTTGCAATAATAAATAGTATAAATCACAAATAATGAAATATTTCCTTAAAGTTTTTTTCTAAAAAAAAAAGGATTATAAAGGATTATAGGGACTTCAAGAAATGAAATCTGTAAATTAATCTCAACATATACAGGGTGTCCACCTAGTGCGTATTTGTTCCATAACTCTGTAACTATTGCAGACAGAAAAAAAACTGAACGCAAAAGTTTCTCAGCATTCATCATTGCATACACTAGACATATTTTCAGTTATACAGGGTGTTTCATTTTGGCTGGATAGTAATCAACTTTGTTGTTAAATAAAACATCTTAATGTTATTACATATTTGGTTAGCAATGAACTACCATAACATGTACTTCTTTTCAGTAGTTCAGGAATTATTTGAAATTATGTAGAAATATGTACCTATGAACACCATCGTAAGAGATGTTATTCGTCTGATTTAAAATGCTCTCAAATGTTTCGATGCGGTCATGAATTCCAATTCCAAACTAAGTATCCGGTTTTAGATTTTTTTCTACAGAATGTCTATAATTTTGTATCGAACATGGAAATATAAAAACCTCAATAACTTTGTTATTTCAAGTGGAACACCCTGTATGTTATTTCATATTCGATTAGAGATGAATTTCAAGAGCTTTCTGATGACCTACCATGCTTCATACTTATTTTCAATGGTTTTGAGAATGTGGTCATGTCCAAATTTTGAGAAATAAGAAATAAAAGTTCCCTTGTTTGATACAGTTTTATGCAAATTATATCGGGTAGTCAAAAAAAAAACCGGAATTTTTATTTTCGTTTATAAGTTTTTTAATTCTTTCCGATTTAGGTAAAAGCCAAGGCTTTCTGCTGAAATACTAGATATCAGAAGTTGACATGGTCACAGATCCAATATTGTGGGTGTGATCAAATTTACCTAATATTTAAAAACCGTTGAAACTTTCTTAGAATGACAAATTAAGTGGCCGTTTTTTCTATATCGAAGAATATTTTGACGTATAGATCACGAAAATCGATTGAAAACTTACAAAGATATGACTACTAAGTCATTAATTTAATTATAACAATAATTCTGCTTGAAACTAATGTCTAAATAATGAAATATAACCTCCATTAGTGTCCAAATAAGCTGAGCCCACCTGCGCCAACTAATCATTCCTTTTGCAATTGTCTGTTGGTCAATTTCTCCCCAACACTCTAAAATGCGTTGTCGCAATTCGTCTAAAGTATTAAAATGACGGCCATTCTTGTGTACCCTTTTTTGTAAATCACCACATAAGTAATAGTCACAGGTATTTAGATCTGGAGTATTAGGAGGCCAGTGATGTGGTTCAATAAAATGTATTGCATTTATTAGAAGTTTTTTAAGTCCATGTCATAACTTCAGGAGGCTTAATAAACCCAACGTCTGAAGCCACTGGTTTCGGAGATGAATATTGAAGTCTCTGAAAAATATCACATTTTCTCAGATATCTCAGATGTTTGACATAGGTTGATCGAACTTATGTTGCTGATTTAACTAATTAAGGGTAAAAATCCGTTGAATTTATTGAATTTATATACAAATATGACAACGAGTAGCGGGTATGCTGAGAGGCGTTACCAATAAAAAATCCAGAATTTCTATGCCAATGAGTTTTTTGCAAATTCGATGAAAAAATTTAATTCCGAACAGCATTTCTAATAAAAAAATTTTTCTCATTTTATTCGAAAAACAAGTAGTTTTACAGATATCTTACTGTCATTTCCAATTAATTATTTATCACATAGTTCAGTAAATCGAAAATAATTCTGATTTTCTATGTGTTATATGATACACATCAAAACGTATTTTTTTCTTGTCATTGTATTTGTTAATATTCACTTCATCCATTGATAATCTGCGGGACATTTGGTTGAGTAATATAGAAAACAAATTTTTTTTTATATAATTATATTATCTTCACGTCACGTGTAAAAATTAAATAATTATTGGAATATAAAATGATTATATTTTTAAATGAACCATCAAAGATATGCCTCGGAAGAGGTCAAACTAATAGACTTTTGAACAAAACATAAACAGTGTACTGGATGTTTACTTTAATGTAGGTATTTATAATAGTACAAGTAATGCAAATTCTGATGCATGAATTCATGAATAATCTTCCTAATACAGTACTTGTTTTGACTATTCGATTTGTGAAAATCAATCCAGTTTCAATTAACATATTTTTGAATGCATCGACTATTTTGTCCTCTTTTGTATACACAAACTAAATCTTGTGTATATTTATTCTAAAAAATGTATTCAGAATAAAAAAGTTTTCTTTTGTTTGGTTTTTTTTTTAATTTCACACTGCGTTACAGCTCTATAAAAAATAAGGCAACCATAACCTCAAATCATTAGAACTAATAAGGGAAGTTATTACAGAAAAACTGAATATCACAAGTTTAAATAGTTACGAAATTACTAACACATACCGTGTAGGAAAAAAAGAAACAACGTACATAGGCCAATACTAGTAGAATTTCATTCCAACTTCACAAAAAACGAAGTAATTAGCAAACGAACACAGTTAAAAGGGACAAATATTTTTATACAAGAAGATTTGATACTCGAAGATAGAAAAGAAAGGAAGATTTTACTGGAGGCAGTGAAACAAGCAAAGAAGGATAATAAAGTAGCATATTTGAGAGGCAGCATATTAGTAATAGAAGGTAATTCCTATACTTACGAGGATATACAGAAGGAAAAGCATCTAGCACCAGTATATTATTCCCCACCACCAGCACGTAACGCATTCAGTGAACCGTCTACTCCTGCACCCGTTTTGGAAGAGGATCATATAAGCCTAGAAGAAAATATGATTGACCCACTGCAAGAAAATAAAGAAGCACTCGTGAAAAGTACGTGCGCAACAGAAGAAAGTGATACACAAAAAGAAGAGGGAACTCAAATAAAGAAAAGGGAAGAAGAAAGGAAAAGAAAATTAGTTGAAACACCTGGAAAAGCTACTGGAACTAATCCCAAGAAACTGAACACTAATAATAAGCAGCAAGGACCAGTTACTAGGAAGCGTGCTCCATCTAATGTTAATTAAAAAAAAAAAAAAAAGAAAAAATGTCTATGCATTAATTGTTTGTTATAAACTCTTATCTAATATATGATATTATTACTATTGATCATCTGCGATTGTTATATTGTTATTTAGTTTTTCACAGCATCTGATTATATATTTCCTAATTCGTTAGTATATTTTCAAGTAGGTACCTATATATAGGGAAAAAACAGAAAAAAAGAGGAAAAAAAGGGAGAAAGAAAAAGGAAAAAAAAAGAAAATTTTTTTTTTAAGTCAAATTACAATGAAGGATCTATCTATTGCATTTTTTAATGTTAGATCATTAACTAGCAGTTTTACAGAAGTTAAAGAGTTCATATTACAGGAGATCTGACGTTGTTGGTATAGTAGAAACCTGGTTAACTAATGTTGTTCCTGATAATGCTGTTAAGATAGCGGGATATAAATTTATTAGGTGTGATAGAGAGACAAGAGGAGGTGGAGTGGGAGTATACTTGAGGTCTAATTTAAAGTATGAAATTATTAAAATCAGCTGCCTTGAGACTCTGGAGCAATTATGGGTAAGATTTACCGTTAATAAAAAACAAATTGCAATTGGTGTATTATATAGAACACCAAATAAAAATATTTTAGATTTTATAAAAAATTTCGAGGATAGTATTGTAGATATATTACCTAATTGTAATGAGGTAGTATGTGGAGGGGACATAAATATAGATATGTTAGATCTTAACAACAGGAAAACACTGCTTTTTTCAGAATGTATTGATACGTTTAATTTCAAACAAATTATAAATAGTCCAACTCGTGTTACTAATAACTACTCTAATAGACATTATTTTAGTTTTAAATGATATGAACTGTGGTAAATGCGGTGTAAAAAATGTTGCTAATGTTTCCGATCACTGTGCAATATTTTGCACGTTAAAGGAAATAAAAACTAGAGCAGAGGATACATGCATAAAATTTCGCAATTTTAAACGTGTAGATTTAGAGTTATTAAATAATTTGTTGCAAATAACACCATTTGAATACATGTTTGATATACAGGATATTAATGCCAAAGTAGAATACTTTAATACCGTAATACTAGGAATATTTGATACAATTGCGCCAGAGAAAACCATAAAAATCAAAAAACAAAAGCAGCCATGGTTTACTGATAACATCAAATTAATCACTAGTTTACGTGATAAGGCTCTTAAGAAATATAATAAAATAAAAAGTATAGAACCTCGGGAATATTATAAAGCATTGAGAAACCAAACAAATATTGCTATACGGAACGAGAAAAAGTGTTATTTACAACATGTAGTAGACAACAATAATTCTAGAAAGGCTTTGTGGAAAAAACTATCCGAGTTGAATGTATACAACAAATCGAATAAGAAAACAGATTTACCAGACACCTTAAATATACCAGATGATATCAATAATTATTTCCTGCAGCAAGGAACATCTAACTTTACTTTAGATAATGACCTAGTACATTTCTATGATTCTAATTTACAAACTGAATTTGATTCGCTATTCACATTTGAAACAGTAACTGAAAATGTTGTTTATAAATTTCTGCTGGAAATAAAATCTAAAGCTACAGGTGCAGATATGATTAATATCGACATGTTACTTCTTTGTTGTCCACATATTTTGCCATATATCACCGATATTATAAATGTATTTCTTAATAAAAACGTTTTCCCTGATGCTTGGAAAGTATCTAAAGTAATACCTATACCTAAATGTCATAATCCAAATGGTTTTAATGAACTCCGTCCTATAAGTTTGTTTTCTGTTTTATCCAAAATTATTGAAAAAAATTATGAACTTGCAAATACGGAATCACCTTAACAAACATAACATTTTACCTATAAACCAGTCAGGATTCAAGAGTGGATATAGTTGCACCTCGGCTCTATTAGAAATAACTGATGACATCATAAGTGCAACAAATCAAGGGAAAACAACTGCGTTGGTCCTTATCGATTACTGCAAAGCATTTGATACAATTAATCATCAGTTATTGTACTCCATTCTCCATTTTATAGGCTTTTCTCAAAACTCAGTAACTTTGATAAAAAATTACCTTTCAAACTGAGTACAATTTGTAGAAACCACGAAAGGCAAGTCCAATTATGATCATATATCCTGTGGAGTCCCACAAGGATCTATTTTAGAGCCCTTGCTCTTTTGTATTTACACCTGCAATATAAACAATGTTCTACAAAATTGTACAGCACACATGTACGCTGATGACACTCAGATCTATTATTCATTTAATCACACAGATATAGATAATGCCAAACCTAAAATAAATAATGATTTAAATGGATTAGCAGTGGCGTCCCAGCTTCACAATTTGCAAATAAACCCAATCAAATCAAATGTGTTAGTTTTTGGTAAAAATCGGGATTCGGTGGAAGCAGATCTTAGAATTTCAATAAACAATAATATACTAATACCTACTAATGCAGCAAAAAATCTAGGTGTGGAATTCGAGGCAGATCTGCGTTTTAAAAAAACTTTCAAAATGTATACAATGAGCCTATTTAAATCTAAAAATGTTATACCCACATCGTCACTTGCTTTCTAAATCATTGAAAATTAAATTAACTAACACTTTAGTGTTATCACATTTTAATTATTGCGACGTTTTATATGGCCCTTGTCTATATAAAATGAATATGGATAGAGTGGAAAAAAGTACAGAAATCGTGTCTCAGGTTCATTTATGGTATCAGTAAATATGAAAGAATATCTCACAAATTAAAAGAGACAAACTGGCTAACCATGGCTGGTAGAAGAAAACTTCATTCTCTAGTACTTTTTCATAAAATTATTCATAACAAAAGTCCCCCTTATCTATATAGCAAAATGAGATTTCGCTCGGATATACATACCTTAAATTTAAGATATAAAGGATTACTCTCGCCACCTCCCTACAAAACTGCTATTTACCAGCGGTCTTTTCTCGTTCAACATTTACAAATTATATAATTCACTACCCTCTGTCTACAAACAGTTACCAATTGCGAAATTTAAAACTCATGTAAAAAAAGTATTTTATGACATAGTAATAACTGTATTTCTAATACTTAGCTAGATACCTATATTGTAATATTTGTCCGTCACATACTATTTTTTATTCTTCTTTTTCTTTAATTTATTGTTTTTTTCTTTAATTTATTGTTTTTTAATTTATTGCTTTTTATATATACATGTATTATTATACTTAATGTCGAGGCTAGAACTAAGATCAGCAGTCTCTCTCTGAGGGACATGTTGTTTCTAGTCTCTTTTGCGGATTATATATTAATGATTTTTGTTTTTTCTTTTTTTTTAATTGTTTTTCTATTTTTAGTTTTTAGTTGTAAAATATGTAACATTTTATACTAATAGTCTGCAAATAAATATATTATTATTATTATTATTATTATATTAAATAAGTCATTGCACCAAAAAGAACAGACAGAAGTTGGTTTGATTAAAAGTTTTTGCCCGTCTTAAAATGGTTCAAACCGAAAAGTAAAAATATGTAAACTTGAAAATGAAATTATTAAATCAAATGATTTAGATTAAAAACAAAGTTGATATTTTGGAGGAACATCATTCCGGAAGTTTTACACTTGGTTGTTATGTAGATTTCAATGTCCCTAAATAACATATTGATTTCGCAAAATGTACTATTCTTTTCCTATAACCATCTAGAAAGTTAACTACTTCTGAACAATTTTTTGAGTGGAAAATACATATTTACTGGTTTAGCCCGGTAAAGCGATAAGAGATCAGCAACGTTGGTTGACAGTAGTATCTGAAAATAATTAAAGATGATGATTATTTCAGTCTTCTTTAAAAGTAAGCATCTGTCAGTTGAATTTTATGAATTTTGTCAATGTTAAAAAAATGTTTGAGACTAGCAAGAACGATTACAAAAAATATTGTACGTAAGACACCCAGAAAGTGTCTTTATTGGGCTCACCAATTTTCAGAGCCCGCAGGCACTCGCTCTGGACAATGCTAGCTCGCCCAGTAAAGAACTACTTTCTGATCTTGTTACTTAAAGAACTATTTTTCTACAACCTCCTTGAAAAGTTGGCTTTTCTGAACTTATCTCTGTGGGAACAAGTTTTGATGGCATATTGTTTAATCCTGCTATTGAAACATATTGTTTCTTACTTGGATACACAACTAAAAATCTTTTGTTTTGTCCACTCGTTATTTCTATGGCAACGTGTGGGCGAAATCAGTGAGCGCCCATAACTCCCATTACAGTAACCACCTTCATAAGTAAGAAAACCTCATCGGGAGCTTCATTTATAAACTTCTCCATATATTTCTGATCAAATGTTTTCTCTTTCTTAGGTTGGTACCCCTTAGACTCACATTTCAGAGCAGCAAATGAGATCTTAAACTTACAAATTAACCACGTGGTTACATCCAGTAATTTTAAAAATATATAGCAGTCTGAAACTTTCTTGCTAATATCTACCTTCTCAAAAATAAAAAATATATAGCAGTATGATTCTTACTTGCTAATATCTACCTTCTCAAAAATAAAATATTTGATGTGGCCAGCACATAACTTTCTTATACCTGTATATATCATCCTGATCTAAAAAAATTATTCTGTTTAATTCTTCACTTACCTCAATTAAATTTTAAAAACTTATCTTGAAATGTTTCATAAAATTTTTTTAATAATTAATTATCAGCGTCCTTCGATACTGTCAATAATAATTCATGTCATATATTTTAATAATTCATGTCATATATTTTAGTAATTTCTTCTTATTGACATTGATTTGTCCATTAGACTGTTAGGAAATGATATAGAGAGCATTATAAAATTATTAGGATTTACTAAATCGAAGCATTGCAAAATATTTTAATTAATTTCAATTTGAGCTACAATGGTGTCCAAAATTTCTGTAAAAATTTGTTTGTAATGTATGTCTGTCCTGTAAATGTTATATTATGTTGTCCTTCTTTTTATTAACTGTGGCTAATCATCTAATTCCTCAATATTTTCTAAAAAAACTATATAAATTATTGAAATGTATTTCGTTATTGCGAAATTCTTTTAATTTAAATATAACTGAATTAAGTCTATTTTTAGAATATATTATATCAGTTAATTTATTCTGAAAATTTGGAAATTAACATCGGTTTGCTCAAAAATCATTTTAAAAACCTTTAGAAAAAAATATGTTTTTTTATAGTTTTTATCCAATAATAACGATTTTAATCCGTAAGCTACTCTTAAAGTCTGATCGTCATTTAAAAAGACTTCACTTTCCGAAATAAAATTAAAAACGTCAATAAGTTTTTTCCTGTGTAGCAACAGTGAAAACAACTCTAGATGAAAAATTCCAACGAGTGGAAGCATTACTCGGAATTCTATGTTCCATAATTCTATTTAAAATATCAGATCTTTTACTATATTTTGAAAAAATTTACGAAAAACCAGTAATATTTCAAAAACAGCTGCCAATTACTTGGGGATCAGAGCTTCATCACCATAATAAAACTCGAGTGGAGTTTATAATAAAAGTAATTTTTGACGTTTCAAAAAAGTCAAATTTTTTGACGTTTCAAAAAAGTCACATTTTGACGTTTCAAAAAAAGTCACATTGGTGGAATGTCACTAATATTTTTTGTAGACATTGGGACAGATTTTACTAATCAACGAACTCAATCTCTTCCTTGACCTCTAGAATGTGTGTACCAAATTTGAAAGCTTTATCTCAACAATTGTAGCAGCTATCGCGATCCAGACAGACACACAGACAGGAAATTTTTTCTGTCTGAAATTTTGTGTATCGTCATAATTCGTCGAGATGCGCCCAGAAACGCAATAAAAGTTTTCAAAATTTGTTTGACGAATACATAACTTCCTCACTTTGAGGGGTGAGGAAGTAATTCTAACTTCTTTAATTCCGTTACAGGTTTTACTCAAAACCAAATTTAATTTGTGTGCGTAACAGTAAGTGAAGTAAGCCTGAGGAGCAATATCTTTTATTTTAGTTTGGAGTCCATTAAGATGTCCTGACATAACCGCAGCGCCGTCATAGGTTTGTGCAACTAATTTATTTTTCAAATCAAATTTACCAAATTCGTCGATTAATAATTTAAATAAACTGTCCGCGTTTCTTCTACTACTCACATCAAAAAAACCAACAAACCTTTCAATAAATTCACTGTGCATTACATATGTAAAAATTACGAAAAGTTGAGATTTACAAGTAATGTCCGTCGTTTCATCAATTTGCCACGAGAAAAATTCGCAATTATGTAGTTCTTCATAAATTTTGCCTTTAATAATGAAGTTAACACTCTCAATTAGGATATTTTGAACTGATTTAGACGTTCCAGAAAAAACAGTAGCGTAATTCAAAAAGTTCTTTAATTTTGGATCATACATTTTTAAAAATCCTATTAGGTCCTTGAAATTTCCTTTATTATACGAATCGCGTTTTTCGTCATGTCCTCGAAAAGAATTTTCTTGAGAAGATAAATATATAACAGCATCAATTAATCTCTTTAATATTTCTCTATTTTCACGAACTTTTTCATTAAAATTTTCTATTTCTCTTTTATGCACAGAATCCAAGAAATTTACAATATTTTCTTTACCCAACATTTCGAATTTAATGCAAGATGAAATATGCTTCGGAAATTTTCCATGCCTTTCTAAACCTCGCGACAGATTTTGCAAATTATTAAACCCGGCCCTGCCCTAAATTGAGGATTTATCATTAGTAAATAACAAAACATATCCAATAATATAATTTATTTCTAACTATTGATGCCATTAACCACTCGATTTTTTGATAAGTGCTATCACTAAACCCTCTGTTTTGTTTACCACTTGTAAAAACTAATGATAGCATTGTAGGTCTGACCAATTTTTTAATTCTTACCTTTTGATCATAACTAAGAGAACTAAATCCATTTAACAACAAATAATCCCGATTTTTTCATAATTGCTATCACTAAACCCTCTGTTTTGTTTACCACTTGTGAAACTAATGACAGCATTGTAGGTCTGACCATTTTTTTAATCTTTTGATCATAACTAAGAGAACTAAATCCATTCAGCAACAAATAATCCACCACGTCTGGACAACAAGACATGTCGTTGGGAATATTTTTACCTAGAGCACTCATTTTTCAACCACCTGTTAAATATTTTATGTATGTTTATGTTCTCACACGAAACCACAAATTGCCACTGTCTTTGTTCTATAAACTGTTCATACTCTTGCAAGAGAGGGGATCAACGCTCAACTGAAGTGTACATGCGCTAGAAAGAGATGATGTGCTAGTGGCTAGCTGCCCTAACTGACAGATACGGAATGTTTGCTGAGATACTCGCCAAAAAATTCAAGATCACGAACAATATATTGAAATGGGGATTGGCTGGCCGCTAGCCTCAGTTCACCCGGGTAAGCGCGATGCGCGATGAGAGACCGGGAAATATGCATACGTGAAGTCGACTATCCGGACTACAATGTTACATGTTTGTGGAAAAGAAATGCAAACATTTTTTTTTACACCGAAAATTAATTAATGAATTATAAACAACATTGAGAATTGAGATATACCCAAGTAGACATTTCTACTTGTGAAAAATATTTGTTTGAAAATATCCTACTTCTCCCAAAATTGTAAAGGAGGCTCAGCCTCCCTGACCATCCGCCACTGGCTCACACCTCCATCATTTCAATAATTACGAGTTTTGCGTGTATTAACCATAATAGCAGAGGGACTAATTTTGTATATTACCAGCGTTACGGGAGATGACCGCTATTAAAAATATTATAACTACTTCATATGGAAGGAAGTGAAGGAACATAAATTGTGTAGAATATATCCCTCCAACGTTGTCATTTTATGTCATTCAGCAATTGCCAAAACAAATAATACTTCAAACACACATTTATTGTTCTTACTTAAATAATTTATTCTTGAAGTGACCGACCAAAAATCTAAAAATACATTTTTCCAGCATATTGGGGGAATTAAAATTGCGCCCTGATTTTGTGTCAAATGATAGATAGATGTGTAATATCAATTGGGAAATAATGGAATGCTAATATTTGCACATACTATACAGTCTGTATATTATAAAGGCCTCAGATTATAACTCCTTTATTTTTATTCAGACACCTAATAAAGTATATATATTCTTAAATGGGATGTCATTGCCTATATGACCTGTACAAATATTTGTTGAACCATATTCTTAGTAAGAGTGATGACGTTATCGGCAATTTTTTTAAATGGCACGGTATATATTTTTTTGTAAAATACAATGGATATTTTTTTCTCTTTCCAACAATATCAAACTTTATTATTTTTCATGAGATAGTTTTTGAGAAAATAAAAAAAACATATTAAGTTGACTTAAAAATTAAAAGTTTAATATGAAGTATAAAATTTTTACAAAACACGTAACAAACGATTAAATTAAAACTTTTATTTTGTAGTCAAGCGAACACATAAATATTGTTCAAAAGTATGTCCATTTTTATCAATGCATAATTAACATCGTCTTATAACACCTTCTAGAGCATTTAGCTTAATATCAGCAGAAATTCTGTTAATCGCCAGACTAATTCGGTCTTTCAATTCGTCGATATTGTTTGGTGGTGTTAAATAGACTTCATTTTTTATGTACCCCCAGAGAAAGAAGTCCAAAGGGGTAATATCAGGGGAGCGTGGAGGCCACTGAATAGGTCCCCTTGTGCCAATCTAACGATCGAGAAATGAGTTATTTAAATAATTTACATTTATTTGAGCCTTGTGCGGTGGTGCGTCATCTTGTTGAAAAATGAGATTAACATACTCGTTAACACTCAGTTCTTCTAAATATCTTTCCAATTCGTTTCTTAGAAAATCATTGTATTGCTCACCATTTAAGAAAACATTAAAAAAACATGGACCTAATATTTTTGTTCCTAGCATACCACACCACACATTAACATTAAACCGGTTTTAAAAATTTCTCTGCCTAGTCACTAGGATTTTCTTCACTTCAGTGATATGAGGTATTACGATTAAATATACCGTTATTAAAAAAATTTGATTCGTCTGTCCACATAATTGGGATTATTATTATACAGTTTAAATACCACCCACAAAAGCGAATTCTGGATCCACAATCATTTTGATTTAAGTGTTGTACAGGCGTAGCTTTGTAAGGATGTAATTTATTTTTCAGCAAAATGTCACGCACTGCGTAATTAGTCACATTATGGTTACTGGATAATGCTAGTATTGAAGTGTTGCGATTTTCCTGTACATTTAATAATACGTCTAACTCCTGATTGTCATTATAAGCGTATCCTAAAGCCTTTCTCTTCTTTTTTAACATGCCAAATTGTCTTCTATTTGCCTCCAGTTTACTAAATTTTCTTCTGTTAGGAGCAACTCGTGCAGGATATCGTTGACAATACAGCTGTAAAGCTTGAGAACTATTTTTTCTACATTCAAAATAAATTTGTAACATATCAACTTTTTCGTTATAATTATCCATTTGTTATGAGTACTAGTATATTAGAGTATTATGAAATTAACTGCAATGACATAATTGACATATCATAGTACTACACCGTTTTGTTTTATTTCAGGGCCTATTAGGCGGTGACATTAGCACCCTGTAATTTTTACATCAATTTAATAGTTTTTTTTTTATTTTCTCAACAATTTTCCCATGAAAAATAACAAAGTATAATATTGTTGGAAAGAGAAAAAAAAATTTCTATTGTATTTTACAGAAAAATATACACCGTGCCATTTAAAAAATTGCCAATAACGTCATCACTCTTACTAAGAATATGGTTCAACAAATTTTTTCACAGGTCATGTAGGCAATGAAGTCCCATTTAAGAATATATATACTTTATTAGGTGTCTGAATAAAAATAAAAGAGTTATAAGCTGGGGCCTTTATAATCAGACTGTATAAAGTAATTTTCATAGAAACCAACAAACTATACATATTAACGCGCGATTCGTCAACCAAGTAGACATCAACTGGAGATGATTAAAATTAAACTTATTATATCCTATTTATATCGTGACCATACTATCTTCACGGTCATCACGTGGTCCTCTAATTAATAAAGCGGACTATTTGAATAGCTTATATGTCAATATTCTCTTAAATGTTTTAATTTTTAAGCTTTCAAAAGTATCTGGCCGTATATTATTATGTTTTTAATTACCTTTAAGTTACTAATAAACAGGGTGCCCCGAATTTCATAAGGCAAACTTCACCAAGTGATATAACTTTTCAAAAAAAAGAAGAAAGTTCCTATAAACACGGGTTTTCCCAAGTAACACATGTGGTCCTGTTATTACGCTTAAAACTTTATAAGTAATATATTATAGCAACTTATAGAAATAATTGAAGATTTATTCAGCACTAAATTGCTTATAAAGCAATTAAGATTACTGGTAAAACGATTTCACAGCATAAATATAAAGCTACTTTATTAAAGCGTCTTATACAGTTTTTTTTACTTCATAAGAGACTTAGTAAGATCTTTTATACAGATACAAACCACGAGGACTTATAACAGATGTATTAACTTTTATGCAACAGTTTTACAGATTAGCTGTTTCTCGATAGTGGTTATATAACAATGAGTTTTAAAGGCTTTTAAAGCAAAATTTTATAGCAATATAGCCTCCATCCAATATAGTTATTTAAGCCAAATGCCACCTATGCAACCCTAATATAGATTATTTATACAGGCTTTCTACGTGTAGTAGAAGAAGTATTCTATAAAGTATTTATACAACTGAAATTCTCTTTTGGAGTTATGTAGCTGCGGTCTTCCACCTTTATAGAAATCTGTTACAGCTAACCTTACTCTGTCTCATAACCTTTTAAAAGATTACTTAGATAGTTTGATTAAAGCTCCGTATGGATTTCTTATGCTCCTTGTTAAGTGTTACAATCTGAACAAGTATTGGAAAAAGACAAAGCGAAGTGTAAATTTCAGAAGGAAAGTTAAATTAACATTTAGAAAAATGCTCGAGGAATCAAACTCTCAAGCCAATAATATTAATTTAATTGAATAGGCCATTTTTATTGTAGAAACACCAAAGAACGAAAGCAATGAGAAAAGTGAAGTAATGTAAAGCTATATGGATAATGCCATATGTAGTTGCAAAGTCCCTAATTTCATTGCGGAGACTAATACTGTGGCCAAGCAGCTCACTGCTTTTGTTCTTTGTCGTGATCTAAGTCATATTTTAAGACGTTATGAGACGGAGTAATTTTAGCTGTAAAAGAATTTTAATTTCAGTTGCATAAATACTTATAGAATACTTCTTTTACTACACGTAGATAGCCTGTATAAATAATCTATATTAGGGTTGATATAGGTGGCATTTGGCTTAAATAACTATATTGCTATAAAATTTTGCTTTAAAAGCCTTTCAAACTCAAAGTAATATAGCCACTATCGAGAAATAGCTAAACTGTAAATCAGTTGCATATATGTTATATAATATATACACTTGTTATAAATCCACGTGCTTTGCATCTATATAAAAAGATCTTACGACGTCATTTTACGAGATAAAAAAACTGTATAAGGTGCTTTAATAAAGTACCTTCATATTTATGCTGTGAGATCGTTTTACCAGCAATCTTATTCCACCCAATTACTTTATAAGCTATTTAATGAGTGCTTCATTATAACCATCTATAAGTTGCCATAATATATTATTTATAAAGTTTTACGCATAATAAGAGGACCACACGTGTTACTTGCAAATTCAAGACAAATATAGGGCTGAAATAAAAAAAAGGTCCAATATCATATATCCTCTAGACCAAAATTATGTCATCATGAATTGATTTATTACACAAAATGTGGATTTTTAACAATCAAATTCACCTATCTATTGATATGTCACTGAATGCGAAATTGCCCTATGAAGGTTTCATTAGAATACCTTATGCATCTTCTCAAAATGCTATTAATGTCACTTCTACACAGACAAAGGCCAGAGTATTCTTTTATTAGTTTATAATTGTTTTATAAGTAAACTTTCTCGAGAAAACATCTCTTATAAAGTAAGTAGCACATATATACAGCCAAAGTGCTACTTTAAGAATTTATATCTGCTTCTGTAGTGACCTTCTTCAGATTCTTTCAAGGAGCCATATTATATTTTCTAAAAGTAAATATAACGGGGCGGCCATTGTTATCAGTTCGAGGTGTAATTAACCTTTTATCACTTGAAAAGGAAAATTTTGCTAAACATTTACAACAGTCCCATATGGCGTATTCAGAATACATGGATGCAATATGTTATGACAACTTTATAAAAAAATAAAAATATATATAGTTTTTAAATAATTTTTATTAATATCAAATTTAAGAAATTTTAGAGGCCCGTCTGTTATTTCGAAGTAACATGGCATGTTTCAACAGAAAAGCTTTCGTCGCATGACAAGTTTAGTTTTCTACAGACGACAGCATCTACTAATTTGTAGACAAAAATCTTGGTTCAGTTTCCTAATAATTCGCCATAACAATTTTTATATCGCTATCCCAGCAGAAAACATATTATGTCACTAATGTGTGTATGTATAAAATGAAAATAGGCAACTATAACAGCCGTAATAGTGTAAAAAGTATTTTTTAAAGATATATTGGAAACCATAACTTGGTAATTTTCTTTTACAACAAAAAGTTTTTTCTTTTTCATTTATATAATTTTTTCACTTCAGTTATATCTCTGCAATACAACAACTATAAAGTTACTACATTGGAGTTGCTACAGATACTATAATACGGTTGTTTTATAATTGCAACTGCATAAAAAACTTACTTGTAGTCCTTATACAGCAACTTCTTAATAGCTCTATAATATGGTTTATAAAAGTTGGTAAAATGAAATAAATATGTTGCTATATTGCTACTGAAGCAATCATGTACCATTTACGAAGGCTACCGAGCCTGTATAAACTGTGTCTATTTAGGGTATATAGATACTTCTTTAATACTGAAATATTGTTGTCAACTCTTAATTATATAGCATTAAGCTTTATAAAAAGATGGAGTACATATTTTTAGTGCTTTTAAAAATCAATTTGTGCTACTTGGGTGGGAAGTGCTTAGTTTCCGAAATGCAGGTTGCTCCAGTTAAAATCCTGAAAATGGTTGTTTATGAATATATTCGAAACGTCTAAAGATAAACAAGTGAGAATTTACACAGGTATTTAACTTTTTATGCATTATAAAGCAAAATTAAAACTATGAACAAAAATCATTCAGTAGCGGGTAATACTATGAGGGCTATATAAAATTTTGCCCCAACTTTTTTTATGTGTTACTTTTCCATTAATTTATATGCAGAATTTGAAATTTTTAGCTTCTTACACAAAAAAGGTCTCATGCGTATTTTCTCTAAAATTATCCGTTTCTGAGTAAAACTGATTTGATCTTTATACGGGAATAGTTTTTTTATGAATATTTTCTCAAAAGATAAAAAATAATGACAGAAAAACATAATTTGGTTACATTATATTCTATTAGACAACATTACTATTGAAATCATATTAGCCCACAAATCTTCAGTTGCTTCTTGAATTCTTTCAATTAACTCTTCCCTGGTGTTTACAGGGAAATAAATAGTCTCGGACAAAAATATCAACCAGAGTACAATCCAGTGAACGAGGTGGCTAGGCTCTTGGATCTAACCGACCGATCCATCGTTCAGGATAATTATTGTTTAGCCGCTCATGGTTTACACCAGCATAATATACCGAAGCTCCGTTCATTTGGAGCCAGCATTCATTTCTTAAATAAGGAGGAATATACTCAAGATATTCGAAAAAATGATTATTTAAAAAATTATAAAATAATGATACATTTAGATGTGGAGGTAGGATGTGAGGTCCACAGAGCCCCGTTTATAACACTACACCACACTGAACACCTCTTGAAAGACCCTAGGTCGAATTATGTGAGTATTATCATGGTCTGAGATTGTTAAAGTATGAAAATTAATTGATCCACTAAAAGGTAGCCTCGTCAGTCCAAATTATATTGTTTACGAGGTCAGGATCATCTTCCACAGTGTGTAAAAGCCAATTACAAAAATTAATACGCCTTCCCGCATCACCTGGTGAAGGCTTTGGATTAGCAGCATCCTGTGTTTTTTCTTTCAAAATCTGAAAAACAGCTGTTGGACAGCAATTCTAATACTTAATTTATAATTTTATTAAATCTCGCCAAAACTGTTTTTCTAAATCGTTCATTTCGCTGTAGTTCATTTCTTGGATCTCCTTTAATTCCAACATTTCTAAATTCTAGATGGGTTCGAATGAAAACATCTTTTACTTTCTATTAGGAAATCTTCTATGATATTCATTTACCGTGGCATTCACATTTGCATCAGAATATCCATTTCTTACTTTTGAATTGAACAGTTTCACCAAAAAGAAATGATAAAACTACATAAACAGTGGATTTCAGAACACAAAACGCGACCATTGTCATTTTAGCATAGCATGCTAGATTATTATTCATTTATTAAAAACATTACAATCATGGCACACTATTCCCGCAAAACAAAAATGCTGGTAATAACGGTTACTGATTAGGATTAAGTTTAAATCGGTTTTGCTCAAAAACGCATTTACCTTTTTTGTGTAAAATACTTCAAATCCTCAAATTCTGCTCATAAGTTAATGAAAAACTGACACACAAAAAAGTTGGAGCAAAATTTTACCTCAGCTTTACTCGCTACTGAACGATTTTGGTTCATAATTTTTATTTCACCTTATAATGCATAAAAAGTTAAATGCCAGTGTAGATAATCATTTGTTTATCTTTAGATGTTTCAAACATATTCATAAAAAAACATTTTCAGGATTTTAACTAAAGCAACCTGTATCTCGGAAACCAAGTATTTCCCGATCCATGTTTATGGAAACTTTTTTTTATTTTGAATAGTTCTGTCATTCGATCAAATTTGGCTTATGTAATTTGGGACGCTCTGTATATTCTATATGGCTATTGTTTCACATTTGAAGTATATTTGTTAAATCAAATTCGATTTAACTGTCGCGTCTGGCTAACAAAATTTTAATGACGACACAGTTGAATTCGCAAAATCACATATTTTTGTTTATTTTTTTAGATTCCCGAAAAGATAGTTGTAAGCTATCTGTCTGGATGAATGAATTATACTTTGTTGTTTTGATCTTTGCGCGTTTCAATTAATAGCCGCATGAATCAAATTATCAAAAATAAACAGAAAGGTCAACTCTATCTTTGAGCAATGATGATCCAAACAACAAACTATACTGTACATCTGTACGTCTATATGTTTTAAAGTTCTACTGTTTCAGGAGTAAAGCAGAGTATATATGTAACTCATATAAATTTTGATATAAAATAAAATAATAATTTTGCGTTGGATAGAATAAATTCATTAGGAAGGTCAAACATTCTTATTTTCATTATTTCAAATTACTGGTGTATCTAAAAATGGTAGTTGTTCATTGTTTTCCACTTCATGTGTAAGTTTTGCTGATGTGAAATGATCATTGAATTTTTATATAAAATTATCTGTCTCTGCAACTATTGTATCAAAGACTACAAAATTATAATTTGCATACCCTAAGAAAATATTCAAATTCTCCAGCTTCTATTATAATCCTCTTAATGAAGATGATAATGAAATACTACCAAGAGTTGTTTTAAATTTTAGCTAAAATTTCACATTTCTGTATTAGTTAAAATATAGGTAGTTCACACGTCAATTATAGCCTCCTCTGTACTTTCTATCTACAACTTTCGAAAGTTATATAACGGATGTAAAGTTGGTTTGTTTTTTTAGTATGGTTATGCTATATCCATAAATAATTATATAAAACGTGATTATTATATTGTATGTGCAGAGTTAACTCTTTTCACTAATGAATTGTGGTCACATATCCGTATAAGTAAATTCACGGAAGAATCGATGGTCAACTTACAAATTAAATTCATAAAATCTGGTTTGGTGTGCAATTTCAAGCGCGGCATTGTTGGAACAACTTTATTTCAAGAAAAAATCAGTTGGTACCTATATTTCAGACCTTTGAAAATTTATTAATTAGTAGGATCATGAGGAGCGTTAATATCAGCAGGATAGTTCAATTTATTGGACATTAAACAAAATACCTTTCCTAGCAAAATTTTTCAATTCCATTGGTATAAAGGACTGCGACTATCAGGAGCGGATCCAGAAAAAAAACCGCTGCCAATTACTTGTGGATCAGAACTTCCTCACCGTAGTAAAACTCGTCAAAAGTAATTTTTGACGTTTCAAAAAAAGTCACATTTTCTGACGTTTCAAAACAATCACATTTTGACGTTTCAAAAAAGTCACTTTGAAGTTTCAAAGAAGTCACATTTTTTGACGTTTCAAAAATTGGGACCGATTTTGCTTATCAACGAACTCAATCTCTTTCTTGACCTTTAGAATGTGTGTACCAAATTTGAAAGCTTTATCTCAAAAACTGTAGCTGCTATCGAGAACCAGACAAACAGACACACAGACAGAAAATTTGTTCTGTCTGTTCTTGTGTATCTTCATAATCCCCCGAAATTCCTCCAGAAACTCAAATAATTTTTTTTTTTCTTTTTCTCACAAAAAAATCCCCACCCCCCCCCCCACCCAACCGCCCCCGCCCGCGCGGGGGGGGGCAGGCCCCCGCCCCCCCCGCCCCCCCCCCCCCCCCGGCCCCCCCCCCCCCCTTTCCCCCCCCCCCCCCCCCCCCCCCCCCCCCCCCCCCCCCTCCCCCCCCCCCCCCCCCCCCCCCCCCCCCCCCCCCCCCCCCCCCCCCCCCCCCCCCCCCCCCCCCCCCCCCCCCCCCCCCCCCCCCCCCCCCCCCCCCCCCCCCCCCCCCCCCCCCCCCCCCCCCCCCCCCCCCCCCCCCCCCCCCCCCCCCCCCCCCCCCCCCCCCCCCCCCCCCCCCCCCCCCCCCCCCCCCCCCCCCCCCCCCCCCCCCCCCCCCCCCCCCCCCCCAAACACCCAACAGTTTCTAAATAAATCAAGCTTTCCAAGGCACATTTTTATATAATAAAATTCGGATCTGTTAAAAAGTTCGAATAAAGAAATAAAATGGGTGTGGCTGATTTCACCCATTTTACCGATAAGGATTGATTTGAAAAAATATCCTTAGTAACGTTCCTATTAGTAGAAAATATTTACCAAAACTCATTTTTTATCTTTTTCCAAATTAAAAAAAAAATAAGAACCTAATTTTAGCCTCCATCTTTGGAGGGCGTAACTTCTTAACGAAGCATTTTCGGACATAACTCCATAGGAAACATTTTTTATTTTGAGGTCCTGAATTTAGATTATAAGTCTGTCCAGTTAATCCTTAAACACCCGGTATAATGCAGTAACAGTTAACATTGTTGTTCGTTATTTATTCAATAAAAAAACAAATGTTAAAAGCAAGTGAGTACTAATAAGAAAAACCGCAAACCGTCTATTACATAAATTCCAAGTGAAGCTTTCGCTATTTTTTCTTTGAAAACATGTCTAAGTCTTCTTCAGGAACTATTTTAACATCTGTATTGATATTCAGCAAACTCAGACAATTTAATCTCTCCATGGTTGGCCTCTTAGACTATCAATAATAATAACTGATAGTCTACAAAGTAGGGCTTAATCCTTTTAACTATAAATTTGAGCTTCTTGTCTTCTGATGGTGAAAACTGAGGATGATGAAATATGTTTACTAAGTCCTGGTAGAAAAGATCATTATGTGACACGATATCGGTACCTATAAAACAGATAGTTATAATATATTGCTATTAGTTACAGTATGTAGGCAGTGGATATCTTATGTTTCTATCACGTCTTGTTTTTGAGGCTCCCGCCGATCATTTTTTTTAACAACCCTCATTTTACGCATATTAGTAAAAGTTATCGTTATTGACGAAATATGTTTATTTCATATTAATATCTTTGTAAGCGTAATTGTGTAGTTTTTCAAGATGAATACCAATGAAAGTGGCAGTCGCCAGTGCAAAAATGCACAAAACAAGTTTTGCTACGTGTGTATAGTACATTCTTAAGTCGCAAGGAAAAAAGTATCTGAAAAGTACGTAATGCGTATTTCCTATATTTTGAACGTATTGTATATCAAGATAAGTCCTGGATTCGGCAACTGTTTTGCGTATCATGCTAAGCTACTCTCCTGTCTTGGCTGAATGAAAACAAAACATTCATGCCATTTGCAATACTAAAACTGTGACGCGAACCTAGTAACCACTACAATGATTGCTACTTTTGTATGGCTGATATACGAGGATTTTCGAAGAAAATCAATCATAATATAGAGTACCCTACTGTAAATTCTGTATTGAAACCAATAGCTCATAGTGAAGATATGCCTCATCCTTTGCCTCCTAATAAAAGTCAAACTGTAGAGTTTGATATGCCGAACGATGAAGATAACAATGGTGAAGACATGAAAGTTGACAATCAAGATCCAGAGTTTTTACCCTCTTCAAGTGTTCCATACCATCCGCATTTGAACAACAGGAATTAAATGATTTGATACAAGCCTTGAATTTGTCTGTGAGACAAACTAAATTACTTGGACCTAGATTAAGAGAGTGGAACTTGTTGGTACAGGGTACAAAAATATCTGTAAATCGAAAACAAAATAAAGAAATGACTTCATTTTACTCCAATACGGAAAATATATGTTTCCGTAACGCATCGTATCTTTGATGGGCGAGTTGAAAATTCCCTACGAAACGTTTGGTTATTGATGGTTCGAAAACAAGTCTGAAGGCAGTTTTGCTTCATCAGTATCCATCAACACCAATCGCTTATTCAACTGTTTTAAAAGCAACATATGAAAATATGAAATTAATACTAGATTTAATAAAATACAAAGATTTTAAGTGGAAAGTGTGTGCTGACTTGAAAGTAATAGCTATGTTACTTGGTTTGCAGGGTGGATTCACTAAGTACTGTTGTTTTCTTTGTATATGGGACAGAAGAGCTACTGACAAGCACTATTTGATGAAAGATGGCCAAAACGAACGAAATTTTTGTGTGCTAAATTAAATGTGAAATACTTGTCTTTAATTGACCCCAAAGACGTTATTTTACCTCCCTTACATATAAAGCTCGACTTAATGAAGAGTTTTGTGGAGGTATTGAAAAAAAATGATGAAGGATTTTTATATTTAAAGTTTATTTTTACAAAATTCAGTGACGCAAAGTTAAAAGAAGGGATATTTATCGGACCACAAATACGTTGGTTAATGAAAGATCGAAATTTCGATCAAAAGCTAAATAACGAAGAGCTAGATGCATGGACGTCACTAAAAGCTGTTATAAAAGGCTTTTCAGAGGGCCGAAAATGCGGAATTCTTAGTGAACAATTTGTTACAGGCATATAAAAAAATGGGATGCAGAATGTCGTTAAAAATTCATTTTCTCCATTCCCATTTCTCTTTTTTTCCTTTAAATCTTGGAGCCGTGTGTGATGTACAGGGAGAGAGATTTCACCAAGATGTGAAAAGGCTTGAGGAACGGTATCAAGGTCGTTGGAACGCAGCTATGTTAGGAGATTACTGCTGGCGTTTGAAGCGAGAAGATACTTCCCAACATAAAAAGAAAAGTTAAACATTTTACATATTTTGTGTACAATATTTGTTTTCAACCTTATATTTTGTGTTTTAATGTGTGCAAATATATTAATAAGAATTTTTGTCGTCGGTTTTTCTTGAATAATTTTTAATAAAATTAAAATATGTATATACTGAATATTTACTTTTTTGGTTTTTTCACTAATAATTTAGTAACCATACCTAAAAAATAGTACGTGTTAGAAAAATAAAATACTAATTTATTCTTATTAAGCGATAAGTAGGATAAATTTTTCTCATTTGTAACGTAGTGAATCATAAACACATACTTAACACTTTTTTAAAAAGTATACCGCTGTTACTGATTGCTAATATATGGTATAATTATGTCAACTAACTAAAAATAAGTGAAGGTACTTGCTTAGTGTTTCTTTCCATCATTTAAAAAAAACTGTAACTTTCTGTCATTAAAGTAATCTTACTTTCCAAAGTTGGAGTTAAATAACCCTACTACATATATATCTCTCAATATAGATAATTGACACCAACCGACATGTTGCAAGTTACTTAAAAAAAAAATAAAAATAGAAACCAAGCGGTACGACTTTACATGATTCGCTTTCCGAATTGAGAGGTTCCAGAAAGCCGTAAATTTGGACGACTTGAACAGAATTTGAGAAATTATGAGAAACGTTAATTTAACCAAAATATACAATTAAAAGTTCTTCTTAGTGTGCAGGAAAATCCAAGAACTTCTACTCGTGAAATTGTCAATAATATGAATGCATCAAAAGATACTGTATAATACATAAAATATTGAAAAGACACAAATTCAAACCATATATTTCTCAAAAAGTACAAGTATTGCAGGAAAATGATCGTGGTGGAAGAGAGCAATTTTGTCGTTTTTGTTTAAACATGATTCAACAAGTTCATATTTTTTATACGAAAATAATTTAGTCTGATGAATGCACTTTTAGCAATAATGGCATTTTTAATAAAAACATCCACCGATATTGGGGTTAGAAAAATCCCAGAATTATTGTCGCAAATAATTTCCAACGAAGATTTAGTATTAATAGAAAAGTTTTTAGACCGGCTTTTTAATAGTTGGAAAAAGTTTTGTTGGTTTTTAACATATTTCTTAAAAATTAGGCCATAAACTTTAGAATGATATACTTAATACATAGATTCCATCCCATGTTAAAATTTATCGCTCTAAAATGTGGACAAAATTTTTATATCGCTGTAAGTAGTGCCTGTTTAGGATTTTGAATTTTGTTACTTTAGAGACCGTAAATATGTTAGACTATTTGTATTGATAATATCGGAAATAGCCGTTGTTCATGTCGATTTAAAATTTTCTGGTCCAGGATTTAAAGGGATAAATCTTTATGTAAGGACGAACCATAGACATATGATGTCTATAACTGTGCTAATTCTCAAGTTACTAGCACTATTGATGATAGTGGATACAGGGTTTTATTTCTTGTTCATCATCCTGGGGCAGAATATGTCGGGTCTCAGTTTTTTTGGATCTTGAAAAATAATATGGAACTTTCACTCCTATCTCTCACCCCTGCGGAAAAATTTGTCGGGTTTTGGATTTACCTTTTGCTATCAGGGTAATATCTACAACTGTGCCAAATATTAACTTTGTAACTCTTCAGGAAGTGAGTTAGAATTTCCGACACACTAACAAATTTTCTGCTTTTCGTATATAAACGCCCCCATTGAGCAAAGAGAGGAGAAGTAATTAATAATTTTAATAGCTTATAACCTGATTCTGAGATTCACTTAACAAATTTTTTAATATTATATGACAGTGACTTAATACTCCAAGAAGGTGAGAAGAAAAATGTACCAAAGGCTTCGCCAGATTCGGTTTCCTTGTTTTCAAGTTATGCGAGGACATACAAAGAAACAAATATACATATAAAACGTAGAACATCCTTCTTTTTTCAAAGTCGGTTAAAAACATATTTATCACAAGTGTTTATTTTCCATTTTAATATGTTTACCAAATACCTTGAAATGTAATGACCTTCAACTTGAAAACAGCGTAAGTTCTAACTATAATCTACTACTAAATCCAATTATATAATATTATTATTAAGGCTTTTCACTCTATATATCTTGCAGCAAGGCATTTGAGCTGGCACCGCGATCAAATACACTGTCTCCCGGCCTTTATGTCGCGATCCGACAAGGCGCCAACTTTTCACACCTTCCTTAATTTTTCCATTATAGCACGTCGATGTTTCAGATTTAGTCATTCAGTTGGAACAGTGCAGCTTGAATACTGCCAACTCTTTGGGCTCCTTGAGATAGTTACAGAGCCAGCTGGCACCAGGGTATCTCTGCCAGATGCATTTGACATTTTTAATTCACTAGTAAAAAAAATAAAGCTTTCTTTACTTTCTAGGTTTTTAATTGAATTTAGAAGTTTTAATAAAAACAAGATATTGTTCAATGACTTCAGAATAGATTTCTGAAGTCATTGATATTGCTAGATAAAATAAAACAACAGTTTTTTTGTTGAAAGATATCACTGTCGAAAATATTGATAACAAAACGCTGAAAATAATAAATTTGCATTTTGGTAGAATAATCAGTTATATTCATATGGAAGATCTAGGTATAAAGAAGATAAAAAGAATAAAAGTTGTTTATCTTTTAGAACCAGCTACTAATGATAAAACAAAAAGTAACTGATTGGTAAACAATTTTTTTTTGCATAGAAAATAGATTTTTGTGTACAACAAAAATGTATCTAAATTAAACATGTTTTCCTTCTTTTAAAAAAAATTTAATATGCGTACTAATTTTTCATTAATGAATTTCCAATCATTGTAGAATATTTTTGTTAGTTTTGTTGTTATTACAAACAGAGCATTTTTATTAAAGTTGTTATTAGACATCTGATATTAACTCTTAAATACAATATTTTTTCTACGACCATTCGAATAAATACAAATAGCGCATTTCAAATTAGGTATGAATTTTTGACATTTTTATGACAGTTATGAATCTAAAAGAAAAAGTTTCTTAAAAAAAACCTAGTGGAGAATAAGCTCCTTGGGAAAATAACCCTTGGAAAAAAGCCCTCTGGAAATAAATAAGCAGCCAGAGCCACTGACAACCAAGTAACTAAAATGGTTATTCCAACCTGAAACAAGCATTGTTTTGTATTAACCTAACCTAACCAACCATATATATTATATCCTGCTTCCTTTAAGAAAATAAAAGGTGTTTCAATAAGAGAGCAAGATTTGAATTGCGCGCCAGTCTGGCTGTCATGATGTCAAGAGATTATGGCATGCCAGGTCGATAGGAGACAGATAGAAGTTAGTAAACATGGAGCATTACACGATAGAACAACGCATCCTAATTGTTAAACATTATTATCAAAATGGTGAAAGTTTGATTGCCACGATTCGTAAAGTGTGTCCAATTTTCGGTCGAAATAATGTTCCTTATTCATCTACTGTGAACAGAATAATCGAAAAATTCGAAAGTACTGTATCGGTTAGTGATCCCAAGCAACATTTTACTAACTACCGACTACTTTTTCACTAACTCCGACGTCAGAATTATTACAAATAGTAGTCGAGTAATAACTTAAATTTTGTAGTTGTAATACGACGTCGAACCAAATATTGCGTCGACCTCGCAGACCTACTGCTTAAGTCTGGACGATTTACCAACGTTGATTTGCCGTTGGAAAACGACTTAATAAGGTTTGATATGTTTTCAAGTCATTATCCAACGTTGATGAGACGTTGACAACTGACTAAAATAGGTATGGTTATATTTTGAATAACTTACCAACGTTGGTTAGACGTTGACAGCTAACTAAAATAGGTATGGTTAAATTTTGAGTAACCTACCAACGTTGGGTAGACGTTGGTGACTAACCGAATAGGTCAAGTTTGTTATGGAACACTTGCCAACGTTGGTTAGACGTTGGTTAGTGGCTTAATAGGTTTGGTCCTTTTTAGTTATTAACCAACGTTGGTTAGACGTTAATGACTAACTTAAGTAGCTCCGATTAATTTTTCGGTAATACACCTACTTCGGTATAACGTTGGTAACCGACTTGATAGGTAGCTACATTCATCCCAAGTAACATTTTACCGACTACCGACTACGTTTTCACTAATTATAAGTTCAGAATTATTACAAATAATAGTCAAGTAGCGTCTTAAATTTTATAGTTATGATACAACGTCGGAGCAACGTAGCTTGAACCTCGCAAACCTACTATTTACATCTAGCACATTTACCAACGTTGATTTGATGTCACAAATCTACTTAATACGTTGAGTGTGTTTTTAGATTATTATCCAACGTTGATTAGACGTTGGTAACTGATTAAGTAGGTTTAGATAATTTTTGGGTAACATTCCAACGTTGGTTAGACGTTGCTGACTGACGTGGTCGTCTAGCAACGTCGGCTGGACGTTGGTGTTAGGCTTTTGGGTCTAACATAAGCTCAAAATTAATGTCGATAATTCAGGTATTGGTAGATATTTAGTACAGATTTATACACCAACTGCAACAGACGGTCGATATTATCACAATTGTTTGGAATGAACGTTAGTGTTAGTGCAGATTTCTACACCAAAGCTTACTAAAAGTTGGTACAGGTAAAATTATTTAACCGTGACGTCGCTGTTAGTAAAAATAGTTGCACTTATTCCCGCCTTCGCCATATTTTCTGGTTCCACTGAAGGAAATAATAGGCGGCCATGTTGATTATGTGTACAATTATTTTAAATACACAAAATTTGCCTCTTTTTCAAATAAAGTAAGCAAAAAAGTTTTTATTTACTCGTAAAATTAATTAAACAATATTTCAATTGCGCTTTCTTTGGAAAGGGAAAATATGTTTTGAAAGTAAAAAAATAAAAATAGTACTTTCGTTCTTAAAATAAACATTATTCTTATGGGTTCACTATATTTTTCGATCTACTTTATATATATGTATCAATAAAATTTCTTTCGTTTCAGATTTTACCCCACCAGATTCATTAAAATTTTATTCGAAGTATTTTGTATATAATACGTACTCATTGATAAACACGCCTTATCCATTTTATATAAATAGATGGGTACGACAAATAGAATAATATACAAAATTGCTTAGTTTCACTACCTACACCCGATTTTTGTAGGTCAGATTAAGGGCAAATTTTAAATAAGGTTGGTAATAGCCTGACAAACAACTTAAGCTGACGCACGTAAAATTTGGTGAATATTTGGTCGGTAATCGCAACGACTAAAGTCGGTCCTCTACGTCGAATCGACCCATATTTTATTGACCAGATTAGTACAAATATGGGTCAGCACGACGTTTTGTGTACGTCGCACACCGACTTTTAGTTGCGAACAGCAACGTCGGTTCGTCGTCAGAATGTTGCTTGGGATATGAAACACACAATATGAGCTCGTAGAGATCGTTCAGAACAAAACATCACGGCAGTTCGCGAGAGCGTCACTGAGAGTCCATGGACGTCGATTTGTCATCGTGCACAAGAATTGGACGTTACAACAGCCACTCTTCAGCGTATTCTCACTAAAGATTTGCATCTCCATGCCTATAAAGTCCAATTGGTTCAACAACTTCTGCCAACAGACCATGCACAGCGAAGAGAGTCCGCCAACTTGATCCTTGAACAACAAGAAGGGAATGCCGATTTTGCGGACAAAATCATTTTCACTGATGAGGCCTATTTTCACCTCGATGGCTTCGTTAATAGGCAAAACTGCCTCATTTGGGGCTCAGAAAATCCATGAATGATTCATGAGAAAGCAATCCATCCAAAACGTGTCACTGTTTGGTGTGCATTGTTGTCTGGAGGAATCATTGGGCCGTTTTTCTTCGAGGACGAGGCAAGTAATGCAGTAACGGTGAATGGCGAACGTTATCGTGCTATGATAAACCAGTTTTTTTGTGCCTCAATTGGAAGATATTGCTCTCGACGGAATGTTGTTTCAGCAGGACGGTGCCACTTGCCATACCGCCCGTAAAACATTAACGGCCTTGCACGAGTCTTTTCCTGGTCGTGTCATCTCTCGGTTTGGTGACCAGAATTGGCCGCCACGCTCTTGCGAATTAACACCTTTGGACTTTTGGTTGTGGGGTTATCTGAAGTCACAGGTCTATGCCAACAAGCCCGTGACCACCAAAGCATTGAAGGCCGAAATTAGACACTATATCAACGAAATATCGCCACATGTATGCAACACCGTTATTCAAAATTTCACCAAAAGAGTACGCATGTGCCAGCAAAGCCGTGTGGGTCATTTATATTTTTTTTAGGTTAGGTTAATAATAAAATAATGTTTGTTTCAGGCTGGAATGCCGAATGACATATTTTTCATTACTCTTGTCTGTCATTATTAACAAGTTTTCCAAAAGTACCTTGTTGTTTGTTCTTTAGGCAATTGTACTTTCTTTAGTTATACAGGGTGGGGCAATAGTGCATTGGACCTCGATATCTCGAGTTCTACGATAGCTAGAAATTTTTAAAAAAATTGCAAGTAAACTAGATAAAAAAGTCTATAACTGGAAATTACTCTCGAACATACAGGGCGAGCCAAGACGAAATTACAGGACCAAGTGCCTTTTTTTAAATGGAATGCTATGTATATCAGTACATTTTTTTGAAGCCTCTTCTAGACTCTATTCATTCTTATATTATTATTGGCTATCTCCCAACCACTTTGATGTAATGAATTTTTTTGTTGAAATAATGCCATCTGCAGATGGATATTAAGAGTCTATATCAGATGCAAGTGAAATATAGTCTCGATTTTACCACACCCCGCGCAGGCCACGGTGCATATATACAGCCAAATCGAAATTATCGCGGCGAATGTCGAAGGTGGCCGATGTTCTAGTTATAGAACGGCATAGTGGACCATTTCAGATCGGGAGATGTTGAATTATCAGAGGCGGAGTACTAATGGTTTCGTACGACATAAACCGACGAAAAAGTTGTATTGCGTCAAGCTTATAAGCTAAGCAATAGCTAACCTTACCCTTCATGCGTCCTTGTCCTGCAATATATATGTAAAAACAATAAAAAAAACCCGAAATTATTTTATTTACTTTGTTTAAAAATAGCTAAAGAACTAAACAACAAAACAATTAAATCGTTAATCTACAAAAAAATTTCCCGTTTCTTATTAATGCATAGTATTATTTTAAAAAATTTTCCTACAAAATGGAAGTATCAATGTGTGTCATATCATTCAACTCAGAATGGAAAAGGCGATGAAATAATATGAAAAATATATTTGTGTTATTTTAAATTTAAACTCCAATATTTTTATCAAATATAAAAGATTATGATGTTACATATATTGCTGAATTCAGAAAGAAATTTTTTTAAATTGAGCCGAATATACAGGATATATCATTTAGAATAAAAAAAATTAAGGCAATTTCCGGTCAAACCAGAAGTAAAAGATATGTATGTGACGCGGATATTTAATCAGTATTCGGAATGTAATATGTCCATTTCCGCATATTAATGTGGGGTGTAATATTTTTATTTTTCAGTTTTTCGGCGTTTTCTTTTTATTTGACATTCAATTGTTTTTAATTTTCGGATTCCTTAGAAAAAAGCACATAAGTATAATTTTTGAAATTTTTTCCTAGGTTAAAAATACAGCAGAAAAATCGAGTAAGGTGCACTTAAAATGATCACCCTGTACATGAGGTTACTGCGCTTAAAATAAATCAAAAATAAAAATTATCATATTCACCTTTCATTGAGACTTTCATTCGCCATAATATCAATATTTAGAGACGGCAAAATGGGAAAACTTTCATTTATATTAGTCTCTCTACAGAAATTACCGGAAATAAAAGAAAATTATTACTTTTATTAATTTACGAAAAAATTCAATTTTCACTAGTACTTACTTTTTATGTTTTCACTTTTGGGCTAATGTTCGATTTTTCGGTTTTCTGCTAGGGTATTTACCCTTATGATATGTTTTTATTTTTCCCATTGTTCTTTCACTGCATTAATAATCACTTTCAATAACACGTCTACTTAGGTGTACACTTGATTTAAAAAAAAAACTGGTACAACTCTTGTAATCGAAAATCTTAATAGTTTAGTTGTGTGCATATGTCTGTAAATAGGGCTGGCCAGTCATGTCGAGAGGGGGGTGGAGAAGAAGTGATTTACCCCGGACCTGGGTTTTTTTGGAGGAGATCGGTTTTCTTTGTGTTTTTAAACTTATTAAACCTTTCTCTTTTATTTTATTCAAATGGAATTTTAAAAAATAATTAGAAAATAACTTTTTCAAAACATTTTCAAGCCTGCCATATTATTGTTTAAAAAAATAATATTTGTTACGGATAATTCTACTACTTGTAATTAAAATACTAACTGAATAATGATAATTCTATTTTTAAAATAAGAACACAAAAATACCACTTGAGATTAAAAAAAAATGTAAACAATGCAAACTGAACATAAAAATACAATAAAAAAATAAAACAAATGAACTTCAATTACGTAATACAGAATTAACTAATATTTTGTCATTGCTCCATTAGCGTCTAAAACTGCCTGAAGTCTTGCAGGCATGGACAAAATCAGATTTCTTGCAAGGTCAACTTCTTGCGACAAGTTCTCCCAAGCGTCTTCAATTATCCCTTCCAATTCTTGGGCATTATTTGGATGGTTATTTAATTTTCTTATGTGTTTCACCATTAATCCCCATACATTTTCAATTGGATTTAAATCCGGACTTTTAGATGGCCACGGTAACAACTCTATGTTTTTATTAAGAAACCATTGCCTGACACGATGGGCCGTATGTATGGAGCAGTTGTCTTGTTGGAAAATAAAATTATTTTCCGGAAACACCTCTATTACTGACGGCAACATAATATTGTCTAATATTTCAATATATTTAATGGAATTGAGATGACCACCACTGTTCCAACACACACCTAACCCATTTAGGCTCATCCAAGCCCAGACATTGACTAAAAACCTTACTAATATTTGTGGATCGAAAGTATATTTTTCGTCGTATCTAGTGGAAGGAGGCCTATATACGCGAACATGTCCATCGTTACAGGATTTAAAAACTTTTTCGTCAGAAAAGACAACTTGTCCCTAGAAGTTTTCATCATTGATTATATAGTTGAGTGCAAAAATAATCCTACCCTGCTTCTTTTCTTTTGAAAGTTTGTATTTTTTAGCCGCTGAACAACTCTTCAAGTCGCTTTGTAGTTTTATTCTTCTGCAAGCAGTAGATACCGAAGCAGGGAAATTAGTCTCTGAAATTACATTTACTGCAGTCTGAAAAGGGTTTTCTATTAGGTAATTTATACGATTTTCATCTTCTTGATTATTGCTCTTTCTGGGCCTACCGGAACCAACTTTACGGGATACCGTTTGGTTGGTTTCCCATTGTTTTTTAACACTCATTATCGTGGTTTTACTCACATTGTATTCAGCAGCAAGTCTTCTTATGGATCAACCATCTTCAATTTTAGAAACAATTCGAAATTTTTGAATATCTGTTAGATGTCGAACCATATTTAATAATGACGCCACTGATTAACGTCAAAGTGACATTTGTAAGATTATTAATATCAATCAAAGAACGAATGATTTACATAGCTAAAAGAATGTGTACCAGTTTTTATTGAAATCAAGTGTACCCACTTTATAACAAATAAGTAAATTTGAGATATCTCTAGAATACACACGCCACTGTTGTTTACGCAAATCGCAACGTGGTTCCTAAGTGCCCGATTCCCCCTCCCGCAAACGAGTACAGTGTATGCAAGTGCATCCGTGTTTCCGAAATATCATGCGAGATGGCAGCTATTATCGGAATACAGATATGCAGTTTTTAGTTTTCTAATAAATTTATTTTTAACTAATCCAAGAGTTGGGTCACATGAATATAAACGTTACAAACAGTGACTAATGTCGGAATGTTAAAAAATTTGGATACAAAATATTTAAAATGCATGCGAAAATTTTTTGACGACTCTAAAAAAAAAAAAATTACAATCCGACATTTTATATATATTTTTGAAAAATCTTGTAAAAATCGCACTCAAATCGGATAAGTTTTAAACGAGATATTCGAGAATTATGATTTAATAGGGTATATAAGACTCTTAAGAAGATCACCACAGTCACAATTATGGGTTTTAAGAAAAACTTATGTGAATACCAGTTATGAGACATCTAATTACTGTTTTTGAATCATTTTTATTTCCTAAAAGTGTACAGGGTGGCCAAAAATTAGTATTCAATTAAGAACTTTTTAAATTGAATTTTCTCAATTTTTTCAAATGGAACACCCTGTATATTTTTCAACGATGTGATGTAAAAATGAAGAACGAGCATTTATTGTAAGTACTTCCCTATGGCTAATTGCAACCATTTTCATTTTATTGAGCAATAATTACAACATTCAAAAATAAACTTAAAAAAAAGAGGTTTCTTCAAATAAGAAAAAATTATAATAAATGTTCCACATGTTGGCCATTTTGATTGACACACATCTCTATGCGCTTTTGAAATGAGGTTCCCACTGTTCCTAAAACTGCCGGTGTGATAGATCTAAAGGCAGTTATTATTCTTTCCTTCATATTTTGTACTGTTGTTGGTGTGTCTCTATAAACAATTTCCCTCACGTATCCCCATAAAAAGAAATCCATTTTTGTAAGATCTGGGGATCTAGCAGGACATTTAGTGGGTCCATTTCTTCCAATCCATTGATGAGGGTAGGTATTATTTAAGTGGTCTCTGCATTTAAATAATGTGGTGGAGCACCATTTTGCTGAAACCACATCCTATTTCGAATTTTTCCAGGGAGATTTACCAATAATTGTGGCAGATAGTTTTCCAAAGAATGAAGATAAATAGCTCCATCAAAGAAATATAGCCCTATTACATGTTCTCCAATAATTCCTCCCCAAACGTTTATAGACCATCTGTGTTGGTTATCAACTTGCATAAAAAAGTGAGGATTTTCCGAAGCATAATAATGGAAATTGTACCTATTAACAAATCCATTTTTATGAAAAGTTGCCTCATCAGTGAATAAAACATTATTGAAGAAGTTGACATCAACTTGCATTTTACCTCTGGCTCAATTACAAAATTGTAGGCGCTTTTGAAAATCGTCATCAGATAATTCCTGGTGCATTTGAATATGATATGCATGCAACTTATTTGTTTTTAAGATTCGATCCACAGACCGTCTACTTATTCCTACTAATTAGGTCACTTCTCTTTGACTAACATGGGGATTCTCAACCGTTGCCAACACCACAGAAAACTCATTTTCTTCGTTCACAACACGTTTTATTCTTTCAGTTTTTTTAGATTCGATGTTTTGGAAGCTGCTAACATCAGGAAGCCTTCTTTCAGGATAACGTTGGTGATAAATTCTATTGGCAAGTAAACAATTTCTGTCTGACTCGCCCAAAACAAAAGTCATGTCTACAAGTTCCGCGTTATTAAAATTCATATTGTAAAATTCCAAATATTTTAAATTTAATACAAATTGTAACTAACGACCGATAAGAGTGATAAATGCTCCTTTGTACACGACAATTTATACCAAACTGAGGTTTTATTGCTTGTCGATAACGAAAACAGCAAAAAAATGTACAAAAAAACATTACTGTAAAGGACTGGTTAAATACTATTTACTAATTTCAATGGAAATGGTCCCAGTAAATGGCCTCATTTCAAAATTGCATAAAGACGTGTGTCTATCAAAATGGGCAACACGTCGTACACCTATTATAAATTTTTCTAATGAATTATTTGAGGGAACCTCTTTTTTTAAGTTTATTCTTGAATTTGACACTTATTTATTTATAAAACGAAAATGGTTGCAATTTAGCCATAGGGAAGTACCTACAAAAAATGTTCGTTTTTCATTTCTACATCACTAGTCGAAAAATATACAGGGTATTTCATTTGAAAAAATTGAGAAAATTCAATTTAAAAAAGTTCTTAATTGAAAAATAAACACTTATTTATTTATAAAACGAAAATTGTTGCAATTAGCCATAGGGAAGTACTTACAAAAAATTTTCGTTTTTCATTTTTACATCACATCGTTGAAAAATATACATTTGAAAAAATTGAGAAAATTCAATTTAAAAAAGTTCTTAATTGAATACTAATTTTTGGCCACCCTGTACATTTTTAGGAAATGAAAATGATTCAAAAACAGTAATTAGATATCTCGTAACTGATATTCACATAAGTTTTTCTTAAAACCTATAATTGTGACTGTGGTGATTTTCTTAAAATCCATTTGCAGATGGCATTATTGTAACAAAAAAATTCATTACATCAAAGTGGTTGGGAGATAGCCAATAATAATATAAGAATGAATAGAGCCTAGAAGAGGCTTCAAAAAATGTACTGATATACATAGCATTCCATTTAAAAAAAGGCACTTGATCCTGTAATTTCTTGGCTCGCCCTGTATGTTCGAAAATAATTTCCAGATATAGACTTTTTATCTAGTTTACTTGCAATTTTTAAAAAAATTTCTAGCTATCGTAGAACTCGAGATATCGAGGTCCGACGCACTATTACCCCACTCTGTATATTTTGTCTGTAATGTAAATTAAAATTTTATATTTTCAATGATTTACTTGTATTAAATTATGGAAAACAACATTGTTCTATTGCTTCTTTATAATTTTTCTGTAACTTTCCTATCATAGTGTCCCTATCATAGTGTCTTTAAAATTATTATTAATAGCCATTTGCTTTGTAATATGTAAATTCTTCATTGTAATTTGCATTCGTTAAAATTAATATTAGTTAATCTGTTTATCATATTGATATAGGCTACGTGTTCTTGTTTAGCAAAGTATGTTGAACTAATATTGCATTGTAATATCTGCTTCAGAATGCATGTGAATTATTAATTTTTTGTAATACTTTAAAATAAAGGAATTGTCATTGTTTTATTACTGTGAATTTTTTTTATAGGATTGAAGTATGTATTAATATATTCTAAAATACTATGTACGTATGTCCACTTGTACTTATAAAAGTAAATACTCGGTACCCTCAACTCTAATAAGTGGACAATACCCCAAAAGAAACATGTTGATATCTTATTTTTAAATTCTTGCTCCATAAAAATATAATATCGTTTTCTCACATTTTTTTTATACCCAAAACAAAATTGCGAAGAAACATTATAAGATCCCACAAATAAATAATTAGATATAGATAATATAAGATTACATGTTATTATATAAATTCATTTTTTCTGGAGGGTCTTAAAAAAATTGTGTTAAAACTGAATCGACGGACTTCTTGTTGTTAGGTATTTTTTGGACGTATGAGTTATACCGGGTGTAACAGGATCGATTTTTAAATGGAACACCCTGTATATTATTGCATTTTTTGAATTCTGCATAATTTTCTGAATCCAACGACGCCAAATAAGTGCGATTTTAAACGTCACTATTTTTTATAATATACTTTTTAGTTTTCCATTTAAGTATGCCATGACGATTCCGACTTATCCTAAATGACCCGTGTAATGCCAGAAAAATCGAAATCCCGTCAAAAATACTAAATTACGTGATTTATGAGCAAATAAAGTTCAACAAAATGGTTTTTGGGGAAAAACTCAATTTTTTCAAATTGAACCATATTGGTACAGTGATACCATTTATTAGTACTATTAATAAGGAATTTATTCATACGTCGTATTAAAATGTGCGATAAATACAAACAAAATTACAGCTAAAAGAAAATAAGAAAATACAATTTTGTTCTAATTACCTTGTTATACATAAGGTGGCTTTGGAGTACAAAAATGAACACAAAACATTACAACAGTTGTTCAAAATGCTGTCCATTAATGTCAATGCACTTCTGAACTCGCATCGCTGTTTCTCGAAGAACGTTCGCCAATTACTGGGCCCTTATCCTATTAATTGCGCGTCTTACTCGTAGCTTCATGTCTTCACGGGTTGTGTAGATAATATTTTTTAAGTGACCCCAAACAAAGAAATCAAGGGGTGTTAAATCAGGTGACCTTAGAGGTCATCTCACAGGACCATTCGTCGAAATTACTTTTTCTCCGATTCTCCGTTGAAGGTAATCAATTACTATCCTTGAATTATGGGGAGGAGCGCCATCATGTTGGAAATTCATCTCCTGTTGTAAATGGAAAGGTAATTTAGCTAAACTCTCCTCAATTTTATTTTGCAGAAATCCCAAGTATCTGGCACCAGTCAGAGGTCCTTCAAATATTATTGGACCAATGATTCTACTACCGATTATTCCAAGCCAAACATTGAAACCGAACCGCACTTGAAAGTTACCCATCCGTAATAAATTTTGATTTTCTTGTGACCAATATTTTATATTTTGTCGGTTAAATAATCCCAAATTTGTAAACCTAGACTCGTCCGAAAATAAAATCAATTCCAAAAAAATCATTATTCGGCTGCACGTTATTCTGCAAAATCCAATTGCAATATTCCATCCTATGTTCGTAATCATTTTCGTACAAGTGCTGGTGCAATTGGTATTTAAAAGATTTATAGTGGTATTCGTGCAAAATTCGGCATACTGTTTGGTGACTGATTTCCAATTCAAACTTAATTTGCCTTAAAGAAACCGTCTTATCAACTTCTACTCGAGCCAAAACATTAATTTCCGTTCCTTCGTCAAAAATTAAAATTTCCTCGGGATCATTGTTGGGCTCACTTCGGAATTGATTTTCAAAACGATTAAAATTATTTCTCGCTGTCCATTGTCTATCAGGATATCGTTCGGCATAAAGATGTCTTGCCGCAACTGCATTTTTTCTACATAAATAATTAACATGTCCACTTTTTCATCTCTTGTATAAATTTGTGGCATTTTGAACACAATTATCAAGAATTTTAAAACAATTTTTAAAGACACAATAAAAACACCGGTAAACCAACAAATGTTTGACAAGCTAAATATTTCATTGTTTTCAAAGCCCTTGGTTAGTTACTTCTTAACATTTAATTAGAACAAAATTGTATTTTCTCATTTTCTTTTATTTGCTCATAATCACGTAATTTAGTATTTTTGACGAGATTTCGATTTTTCTGGCATTATACGGGTCATTTAGAATAAATTGTAACCATCATGGCACACTTAAATGGAAAACTAAAAATTATATTAAGTATAAAAATATTGACGTTTAAAGTGTCACTTATTTGGTATCGTTGGATTCAAAAAATAATGCAGAATTCAATAATGCAGTAATATACAGGGTGTTCTATTTAAAAATCGAAAGTTAGTGTCACTTCCGGTGAAACCGGAAGTGAAAAAGAAAATCACTTGTATGTCAGAAAGTGCCACTTATTAGGTATATAGGATATCCCAAGTTTCAATCAATTATCTTCAAAACTAAAGGAGAGAAGGGGGTGTACCATGATCTTGTTACACCCGGTATATTTCTATATTGAATTGAAAATAATTATTACGTTTTAAGCAGTGGTCAACGAATTTAGAAATTCATATATAAAATATATACAAACTCTGTTATAAACTGTTATAGAAACGCAAAGTTGGAACTGCAAAAAAAATCCATTATAGCCTGTTCCTTTTTTTCAAACAAATCAACTTACGTTTCCAGTGTTGTCTAGAAGTGTATAAATCAAATCAAATATAAACCTTCACCATAATTTTTGTCAACTTTTAAGCACCAAAAATATAATGATGCGTTTTTTAAACAAAAAAAAGTGAAATAATGGCTAAATTGTAGGCAACTTTAGAAAAACATGAACAAAATGCAGGCTAAATTTTTAGGTCAAAAGTTTATTATTGCAGGAAGTATGTTATAAAAAAGATATTATTACATACATAAGTACTTCAACGAAGCAAATGACAATGTTATTATTACGAAGTCAATCTTTGTTCTTCATTAAATTCCTAAGAGTTAAGTTGGCCCCTCTACTTTTCAAAACTCCATATTTAGCTATAGTCGATTTTCGATAGTAGGAAATGCTAGGAGAAAAAATATACAAGTACAGATTTTACGACAACTTAGGCATGTTACACAAAAAATTAAGGAGGCTTTGACCTATATTAGAAGACGACTGCAAAAGGTTCTGTTTTCTTTCATCTACAAGTATTTTTTTAATAAAGTTTTTAAGATAATAATATACCATTTGAACAGAATAGGGCATTTTCTCGATTTTGTGATTTGTATGCCATCTTTTAGATCATAATGGAACCTATTGACTGACTATATCAGTCAGCGGAAAAATTAAAATAATCGCTCAGAATTTATGTTTGAGGAATGGCCATACAAGGGATGAGTAAAAAAGTCCACAATTATAGGATAAAAATGAACGAGGTCCACCGGTAACGTTATGTCGTGTTTATAAAATTATGTCTGTCCATAATGTCCATGTGTAGTTTAAGGAGTTTGTAACGAAGTGATATTTCCATTAATGGTTCTCTATTGTATTAAGACCTAAGTATGTTCTTCTCTCACTTTGGTACACCCTGTATACGATAACTTGTATTAATTTTTATTTTAGAATCGCTTTGAACAAAAGGTCAATTTATTTTATTAGTCAAATACTTGGAATAATACTCGTAATTATTCCTCGAAGGTAATTGTTGCAAACTGGTTTCTTTTCAGGGTAATCTTAGTTTTTTTTATTATCTTGATGATAAATCGAACTAATGTGTTTATACTTAACAGCCGCTCGCTGAAGCCAAATAAGAAGAAAGTGTTTGAATATAATTTAGTTTAATTCAGAGCCAAGTTGCGAGCATTTATTATAGGTAGATAAATATGTTTCTATTTTTTAAATAATTTACAGAATAAAATGATTTGATTTACTTTAAATATTAGTACATGGCAGTTTTATATAATTTCTTTTTGGAAATATAGTTTTAAAATTATGACAAAGCGATTCCTGGCCTCAGAATATTTTACAAACATTTTTTTTATATTAAATAAAACGGGGAATTTGTTTTAAGCGTGGTGCGCCAAGTTAACTTAAAATCCGTTTGCAACGCACGCGTATTAAAAAATGCCAAGTGACACTTTCCCTTTTGTACAGGTAGACAAAAGGCAAGAGGAAGGAAGTTTTAAATAATTTAGTAATAGTTAGTGCGGTAAACCATCAATTAATGAGTGACGGATCTGAAGATAGAAGTGATTTGTTGATCTAATTCCCTATTATTGTAATATTTTCTGTAGATTTTAAGAGCGTTGTGTTACCAAAATTTGTCAACGCAGACTTTTTTCTTTAATACACAAATTTGAGTGTTTTAACTGTCAACCCGTAAATGATTACTTTATTAATGGTTTTAAACTTACAGTAGTATAATTAGAATGAACAAAATCTCCTAAATTAACATTTTTTTTCGCTTTATTTATGTCAATATTACAAATGGCGGACGACAGTATGTACGTTCGTTCCACGTTCGTACGTGAGCTGGTCTTAAAAAATGGCGGAGTTGTGTAAAGCAATCTCGGCCGCGTTTATATTTGAATACTTCTAAAATATACATCTTGATCGGTCCCCCTCCATTGCCACCCTACAAAGAAAAAAGAATAGCATGAGAATAATAGAATTTACACAACAAAATATTGTAGGTTATGTTGTTTGTTTTAGTTCTTCATCTTCCTCTACCTTCTTTATCATGCACATCACACCATGATATGAACATCAATTAGACAACTTTTTCACATATATCCACCGGACGTCCTAATGTTGACATGGTATTCATGATATGGACATCTTCTGGATATCAATTTCATCTACGTCCAGTGGATGTATATTGCATGTGTGTTAAATGGACAACTTGATTTATGTCCATCGACCGCATGATATGGACATTCAGTGGATACCTATTTGCTGTACGTCCATTGGATGTATTAATATGTGGACAACCTCCTGATATATGTCCGGCACCAACAATGATATGTATATCCATTGGATATCTATTTAATGTACATCCAGTGGATGTATTGATATGTAGGACAAATGGACAATTTTCTAGTACATGTCCGTTGGAGACCATGATATGGACATCCATTGGATAACCTTCTGACATCTGGGTAAGGACCTCCAATGGATGTCCATATGGTTTCCACGGACGTCCATTGAATGTTGTGTGCTGTTTGGGTATGACAATAGAAATTATTTTGAATTATACTTACCTATATTGGGTTTAACCCAAACATTTGTTTAAATCCGATCCAATTTTTTTATGTCATGCCGTTTAACATTACTCGACCCAAAAAATTATTGTCATCTTAACAATACGAAAATCTTTAGTAAGAACTGCAGAAAGTGAGTGGACTTTACATAAAAAAGTATTCCATTTAAAAAAAATCTTCCAAAGCATACTCGATCCTGGAACACCCTGTGTATCACACGTGCATATTTAAGACACAATTTAAACAATCTTCATCTAGAATGTATTTTTGTAACCAAAACAATAAAACAAAAATAAAAAAACAAAACAAATGGAGTGAAAAATATAGTAAAAAAAAAATATTAACTACGAGTATTTTATGCAAATTGAACTTTGCTATTTTTAAAAAATTGCTGTTAAAACACTAATTAATTAAACAAATAAAGTAAATTAATACAAAAACATATGAGAATAGTTTACTGTAATTACTAATTATACTGTGTTTATTATTATCATTAAGTATTTCATTGCCATTAATAATAATAATAACTAGACCACTTGCCAGTAGGTACCTGCTGAAGCATGATATTACAAGTGGCGTTTAAACGTCAAATACCCCCTACCAGTACCTGTAACCTTCCACCAAAAGACGGTGGATTTGATTAGACCCGTATCAAAAGCGGTCCACCTGCTGTACCGAACAAATTCCAACCCAGCTGGCCTTCTTGGCCTGTTACTTCTCACACTTAACAAGTCAGCTTGGCCAGACAGCTGGCGCCAAAGACTGCGCCCACACTCCCCCCTCTTTGGTGCCTTTACAACTAAAAACATTCATGACAACTTCAGTGCAGCACGTCCCTCAGAACAAGATAGTTGGCCCCAGTCGAAAAACTTTTAAAGTTTTGGAATAACAAGCCCTATAGGAACTAGGAGTAGCCGCGATATTTTATACAGTGTTCTTAATTTTTTAGAAAACTTTTGAAAAGTCCTTTTTCTGAAATAATAAATAAAAAGCAGTGTACATGTGCCATAATTTTTATAGACTTTATTGTGCTGTGATAATTTTTTATTTAATGAATCTCATGGGATTATGACGAATGGATCTTGCTTGCTGATACACGTTAAAGGTAGGTTTAATTTTTGTTGTTTAGGGGTGGTTAATGGTTCAATCTTAGAGACGAAACTTAAAATTTATTTTGAATGTCGACTGAATGTTACCAAAAAATCATTTCCGTATGCCAGGTTCGCAAACTGCATAAATATGAAATTGCGAAATTCAGTTTCTCATTTATTTATTATATTTTTATATCCTGGTTGTATCTTGTTTGTTTTGTAAGATACAATAAAAATAAAAAAGTTTTGTGGCCATTTACCCATTCACGTCTTCATCAATAACAAAAGTGACGTTTATTAAAATGCACTAATATATATAACTCAATATGCAAAATAAATTCAAAAAGTATATGGTAATACTTAGTATAAATGTACCAAATCGTGATTGTGTTTTGTTTATTGTACGCATCGTTTATATTTTTAAAGTTTATTTTTTTATAGACCCTATCGCTCTAATATAATCATAGTGATTTGTGCAAAATTTTACACATTTTTGAGTGCTGTTAATGGTGCAAAAACTACGTTGTTACACATCATTTTGCAAGGAGCTCTGCTTTCAAAATTGGTATTTTTTTTAAATTGACAGCTGCCTGAGAGACACAAATATCCAGATTTTACTTTTAGAACTAATTGGAAATTCAACAAAACTTTTTGTTTGTTATACAAGGTGTTCGCTGCTTTAGCTTTGCCAATTACTTATATCTTAGGAGTTGCGACTTCTTTTATCCAGAGAAAAGTTATTATGTTTGAATTTTCAGATATCTGGAATATATTATTTGTTTCTTACCCATGTGTTTCATTCTTAAGGGAACTCGTGCTGCTTCATTTTTGTAATTCAAAATACCATATGTTTTGTTCTTAAATCATCATCATAATTTTTGTCATGGACTCCATATTGCATTTCTATTAGAAAAAACCAAATATTTATTTTGTTGAAATAGTCTAGTGACCCTTGTTCATATATATATTTATTAAAATAGTGGGTGTAAGGTCGGCAGAAAGAAGAAAATCAAAGTTTCGATTAAGTAGTCGACGTTTCGCGTATTTTGACACATCCTCAAGACTATTTAAATTAGGTTTTCCTTGTAAAAGTATATAATTAAAAGCTTATACATAAACATGAACAAATAAATGTGATTTTAGAACAACAGTACAAACAAACATTCTAGTCAATGGTTTTTGTTTATACTGTTGTTCTAAAATCATTTATTTGTTCATGTTTATGTTTAAGCTTTAAATTATGTACTTTTCAAGGAAAACCTAATTTAAATAGTCTTGAGGATGTGTCAAAATACAGGAAACGTCAACTAATTGAAACTTTAGATTTCTTCTTTCTGCTGAACCTACCCCCACTATTTTAATAAATACGAATATTTATTGTTGTTTTTCTCATATTTTACTTATATTCCATGCTATAGATGCTGTTATCGATAAATAACTCCAATACAAAAAATGTAGCTGATGATTTTTGAAAATCATAGGCATATTGGTTTAAAAAATGAATTAGAGCACTGTAGGTTGCTTTAAGAAAAAGTAAATAAAATATAAGCAAAACCATATTTTATTTCAGATACCTGAAAAATCCAGCAAGATAATCAAATTCTATATCTACATATCAAATTTTTAATAATAATAAAAAAATATATTCTCTGAGATATAGGTCATAAGTAACGCTTATTTATGTGAGCAATCGGAAAAGTTAAATCAGTTATATACTTTGGCACACAAACAAAAAAAGAAACGTGCAAAAAAAAGTAAAATAATTATCAACGACGAAAGAACCTTCAATTTGTGGCATACCGACAAAGAGAATAGGCCGAAGTGCCTTTGTTATACTGCCGCAAAACAATTGTCATCCGTTGAAAACAAGCAAATTATGTCTCGATTTTTTTATTTCTTAAGCCGGGTACTCATATGCGCTCCGTATCTGTATCTGTATCATGTATTGTAACAGTTACAGTATCAGTTCGCTGTATGTACGCCTAGGCGAATAGTCGACGTAACGACCTGCGATCATCTTGACCCGCAGTGTTCGAAGCAAGTTCACAGCAACATGTCGTCTCCAGTCGCTCCACTCCATGATCGGAACACTGACACGTACTGACTTGCGTTCCAGCTACGAACCGTCCACAACACTGGACCGTTCCTCTTTGTGTTCGCGGCGTTTACCGACAGGCGCTCGGATCGCTCTTCATGTTCTTAGTAAGTTCGCGAACATGGAACGCAAGACGTACACATTCAAAATTTTGTTACAGTATCCGTTACAATACATGATACAAATACAGATACGGAGCGCATACGAGTACCCGGCTTTATACTTTATCTCGACTTTTATTCAATAAGTGTATAGGGTGAGGCAATAGTGCGTCAGACTTCGATATTTCGAGTTCTATGATAGCTAGAAATTAAAATAAAAAATATAAGATAAAAAGTCTATAACCGGAAATTATTTTCGAATATACAGGGCGAGCCAAGATAAAATTAGAAAATCAAGTACCTTTTTACTTTCCTATACCTAATATAAGGAAGTATAGTAATTTTTGACGTTTTGAACCCTCCTGAATCCATTTCTATATTTTCCGAATAGTCTGTCGGAACGTGTGTGTGGATGAGTGTGTATATGTGTATCCGCGATAACTCAAAAAATACTAATGGGAAATTTCCCAAATTTGACAATTAAGATTTTCAACAACATTTTAGGTGATCCATTAAATTTGGGGAATGTGGTACAACCAGAAGAGACATAATGAATGAAAGAAGAAAAAAGGTACAATTTTGGGAAAAAAAATTAAAAAATTTTATTGCATTTCTGGACGAATCTCGACGAATAATGTTGAAAAAACCTAACTTTATGGAAAAAAGATTTTCGGCATGTCTGTAGTATCGCGATAACAGCCACAGTTTTTGAGATGAAGCTTTAAAATTTGGTACACATGTTCTAAAGGCCAAAGACAATGATAAATTCGGTGATGAGCAAAATTTGCCAGCTGAAAGGAGGTTCACGGGACCCAAACTTTTTTGTATTTGCCTTTACAAAAATAGTTATTTATGATACAAGTGTTAAAAATGACTTTTTATTTTGTGAGTGGAGAAGTTTGCGAAACGAGCGTAAGCGAGTGGAGCAACTCCACGAACAAAATAAAATAAGTTTTAACACGTGTATCAGTTTTTTCTACAAACACCATTAAAAGAACAATAAAGTTTCTTTAAAAAGATTTCAAATCCTTTTAATGGTTACCTCATAATTCTAGTAGTTTGTAGGATTTATGAAATAAATAAATCAAGTTTGCCCGTTGTTTGACACATGCTTGTCAAATGTGAAAAACTACATAGTATTTCCTCCACTGCTTCAAGTTCAACTTCAACAATTTCTTCTTGTGAAGTAGCTTCCTCACAAGGGATAAATATTACTAATTGCTCCAATTGTACAATTAATATAAATATTTCTAAATAACTTGTAATTTTTTGTTAATAAATATATAAATGTCATTATGACAAACGACTTGTCATTTTACTTTTTGCACTAGTGTTAAAAGTAAATCATGTGATCATTTTTAACGCGAGTTTATTTAATATTACATTTTTAATTCAAGTATGCCGTGTTAAAAATTTAGTTTTTAATGGTGTTTGCAGAAAAAATATATTCATAAATCATGTCTACAATATCAAGCCAATGAAATATATTTTTCAAGTACTTAAATAAAGCTGATGAAAATTGAAATATTTTACACATTTGGCCTCATAAAGTGGGGTTAGGATACATTTAACTGTTTGACATTTGAAAGGTCTAATTTAGTTACAAAAATGTTAATGTCAGTAAGAAGAAATTATTAAAATATATGACATGAATTATTATTTACAGTGTTGAATGACGCCGATAATTAATTATTTAAAAATTTTAATGAAACATTTCAAGGTACGCTATTAAAATTTAATTGAGGTGAGTGAAGAATTAAATAGAATGATTTTTTTAGATCAGGATGATATATACTGGTATAAGAAAGTTATGTGCTGGCCACATCAGATATTTTTTAAATGGAATGTTATGTATATCAGTACATTTTTTATGCCTCTTTCTAGACTATTCATTTCTATATTATTATTGACGATCTCCCAACTTCTTAGATGTAATGAATTTTTTTGTTGAACTAATGCTATCTGCAGATGCATATTGAAAAATCACCAAAGTCACAATTATGAATTTTAAGAAAACTTATGTGAAAACTAGTTACGAGACATCTAAGTAATGTTTTTGTATCATTTTAACCCTAAAAATGTATAGGGTGGCTTAAATTATTTTTCTATTAAGAACTTTTTAAATTGGATTTTTCAAATAGAACACCCTGTACATTTTTCAATGATGTGATGTGGAATTGAAAAACGAACATTTTTTGTAAGTACTTCCCTATGGCTAATTGCAACTATTTTCGTTTTATTGAGAAATAAGTAAAAAATTCAAGAATAAACTTAAAAAATAGAGGTTTCCTCAAATAATTCATTAGAAAAAATTATAACAAGTGCTCCACATGTTGCCAGTTTTGATTGACACGAGTCTCTATGCGCTTTTGATATGAGGTTTCTACTGTTCCTATAATTGCCGGTGTGATAGATCTGAAAGCAGTTATTATCCTTTCCTTCATATTTTGTACTCTTGTTGGTGTATCTTTATAAAAAAATTTCCTTCACATATCCCCATAAAAAGAAATTCATTTTTGTAATATCTGCGGATCTAGCAGGCCATTTAGTAGGTCCATTTCTTCCAATCCATTGAAGTGGGTAAGTATTATTTAAGTGGTCTCTAACTGCATTTAAATAATGTGTTCGAACACCATTTTGCTGAAACCACATCCTATTTCGAATCCTTTCAGGAAGATTCACCAATAATTGTGGTAGATAGTTTTCCAGAAAATGAAGATAAATAGCACCAGTTAATGTACCATCAAAGAATGGTGGCCCTATTACATGTTCTCCAATAGTGCCTCCCCAAACGTTTATAGACCATCTGTGCTGGTTATCAACTTGCCTAAAAAAAAGTGAGGATTTTCCGAAGCATAATAATGGAAATTGTACCTATTAACAAATTCATTTTTATGAAAAGTTGCCTCATCAGTGAATAAAACATTACTGAAGAAGGTGACATCTTGCATTTTATCTCAGGCCCAATCACAAAACTGTAGACGCCTTTGAAAATCGTCATCAGATAATTCCTGGTGCATTTGAATATGATATGCATGCAACTTATTTGTTTTTAAGATTCGAACAGACCGTCTACTTAATCCTACTATTGAGCTCACTTCTCTCTGACTAACATGGGAATTCTCAACCGTTGCCAGCACCACAGAAAACTCATTTTCTTCGTTCACAACACATTTTATTCTTTCACTTTATTTGTATTCGACATTTCCAGTTTCCACAAATCTATCGAGAAGGTTTTGGAAGCTGCTAACATCAGGAACCCTTCTTTCAGGATACCTTTGCTTATAAATTCTACTTGCAAGCAAACAATTTCTGTCCGACTCGCCCAAAATAATAGTCATGTCTACAAGTTCCTCTTTATTAAAATTCATTTTGTAAAACTCGAAATATTTTAAATTTAATGCAAATGATAACTGACGACCGATAAGTGCGATAAACGTTCGTTTGTACAAGACACCTTATACAAAACTGAGGTTTTATTACCTATCAAAGAACGTAAACAGCAAAAAAAAAAATTACAGAAAAACTATTACAGTAAGGGACCAGTTAAATACTATTTACCCACTTTAATGGATTGGAAGAAATGGTCCCACTAAATGTCCTCATTTAAAAAGCACATAGAGATGTGTGTCAAACAAAATGGGCAACATGTGGAGCACATATTATACTTTAAATATATGAAGGAAATTTGCTTTTTTAATGTTTCAAAAATATTTTATTACAAACTCTACACGTGTTTCGGCTTTTTAGGCCTTTGTCAAGAGTATAGAGAATACTGAACAGTAAAATTTGTGTCCATTGCTTATATAACTACATCTGGTACTAAGCAATGGACACAAATTTTACTGTTCAGTATTCTCTGTACTCTTGACAAAGGCCTAAAAAGCCGAAACACGTGTAGAGTTTGTAATAAAATATTTTTGAAACATTAAAAAGCAAATTTCCTTCATATATTTAAAATATTTAATAATGTTTCACAAGGAGCCAACCGCAGAATCAGTTCAACATATTATACTTTTTTCTAATGAATTATTTGGAGAAACTTCTATTTCTTAAGTCTATTTTTGATTTTGTACTTATTGCCCAATAAAACGAAAATGGTTGCAATTATCCATAGGAAAGTACTACCAAAAAATTGTTCGTTTTTCATTTCTCCATCGCATCGTTGAAAAATATACGGGTGTTCCCACAATATATTGCTTAATATGTTTGACCTTAAATCTCTCAGATTCAGAAGAGATGTGTCGTTTTATCCCGAGTTTTATCCTTTCTAATTAATTAATCACAATGTTGATTGTTCATTTCTTTTAAGTAAACTAAACCTATTAGTCCCGAGATTAGAATCCCGTCAAAACAACCTCTTTTACTGCAATGCTCCTCGTACAAACCTTATGATAAAGTCACCAATCTAATCTTTAATATGTGTAAAACTTTTAACACCATTTCGTCTTTATGTGATATCAACTATGATAGTTTAGCTAAAATAATTCATATATGTATATGAAGAAAACTGTGTTAATCGTCCCTTATATGCCAGTCTAATTAAAGTTAAATAGGAAAAAGTTATAAATAAGTATTTTATTGCATTAGCAGGTGTGTTTTGATTAAATTTGAAGTATATCATTTTGCAGAAGCGAATTCGGAGGGGAACATACTGAAATAGGTACTTTTTTTTCAAGTTTTGCACTGTATCCTCTTTGTTGAGAATTTTGTAAAACACAATTTTTTTTTCTATTTTTTCTAACGAAAGAAATAAGACAAAGCAGACATATGTATGTACAATAAATTATACCGGAGATATTACGATTCATTGTAGGACCAAAAAAATGCAAAAATCACCTAAAAAATGACTTTTTGTTTCGCTCGTCAATCTTCCCACTCCTTAAACAGCAGTCTCATAATACGAAACTGCTATTCCCATCAAAAAAAATATATATATATATTGATATTATGAATATATTTTTTTGATGGGAATAGAAGGAATTTATAGAAAGAAATATTTTTAAGTCGATTTTTACATTTTACAAATATAGTAGTCTGAATAACCTAATATTTGGTATCGCAATAGAATTATTTACGTAACAAAACCGGAAAGTGATTTTTTATTGTTTATTTTTTTGGCAAAGTGTTTTAAACAAAAAAAAACCGTTTTAAACAAAAAACCGCTGCCAATTACTTAGGGATCAGAACTTCCTCACCGTAGTAAAATTCGACGTGTGGTGGTGTTTATAATAAAAGTAATTTTTGACGTTTCAAGAAAGTCGAATTTTTTGACGTTTCAAAAAAGTCACATTTTTTGACGTTTCAAAAAAGTCACATTTTGACGTTTCAAAAAAGTCACATTAGTGGAATGTCACTATTGTCACTAATATTTTTTTTAGACCGATTTTGCTCATCAACGAACTATATCTCTTCCTTGACCTGTAGAATATGTGTATCAAATTTGAAAGCTTTATCTCAAAAACTGGAGCTGCTATCGCGGACACCAACACACAGACAGACAATTTTTTCTGTCTGAAATTTTGTGTATCGTCATAATTCATCGAGATTCGTCCAGAAATGCAATAAAAATTTTCAAAATTTTTTTCACGAATACATAATGTCCTCACTTTGAGGGGTGAGGAAGTAAAATATCTGATGTGGACACCACTTTATTATAACAGTGTATATGATTCTGATCTAAAAAAATCATTCTAATTTAATTCCTGACTTACCTTAATTAAATTTTAAAAGCGTACATTGAAATGCTTCATTAAAATTTTTACATAATTAATTATCAGCGTCCTTCGAGACTGTCAAAATAATTCATGTCATATTTTTTAATAATTTCTTCTTATTGACTCATTTGACTCATCACCGAATTTATCATTGTCTTTTGCCTTTAGAATATGTGTACCATATTTGAAAGCTCTATCTCAAAAACTGTGGCTGCTATCTTGATACTACAGATATGCAGACAGAGTTTTTTCCTAAAGTTATTTTTTTCCCGAAATTATAACTTTTTTTCCTCTTTTATTCATTATGTCTCTTTTTCACAGAATTTAGATATCTCCGGAAATTTACAAGTTATAAGGAAAATATAGTGTGCCGTGACCTCCAAATTTGGCTAGTGTAAAAATATAACTTTTTTTGTTTTTTGTCATACGTTTCCGATAAAACTAGTTTACGAATAACATTTTAAAATAAAATAAAATTCACTTTATTATGTTGTTAATTTCTGTTTTTCTGTTGTTTGCTGTTTCAGTAGATGTTTACAATATAAAATTATGTCTGCATAAAAGCCGCTACTGGGGACCGATACCTCCGTCCGAGCTAGGATATAACAATAATGTTTATAAAATAAAGTGCATAATATATTTAAAAATATAAAACCTATTTTCATATATAAGAAATAAATACACATACACAATAAAAGTTACTTAAAGCATGTAGGTATTCTATATTTATTAATTCCATATAATTAGCGTCCATTAGGATTGTTTTATCTTTTGTTGGGATTCCCATGTAAATATGTTACAGAAACAAAAAAAAGAACTCCAATAGAATTTAACAGTAAATCGACTGGCTGCCATATGTTTCAATTATAATACTTTCAAAATTATAACAGTATATTATCTTGAGTTTTATTAGTTTCTATAAAGACCCACGGTACTTAAACATATTTAAAAACTGTAATAAATTAAACTCTCTGGTAAAAAAGTACTAGCCAGATGTTTTTTTCGTATGTGTATCAGTATCCAAATATGTCACATTTGAAAGTAAATAAGATCAATAAGCTTTAGTGTCAAGTTTTATTAACAAGGAGAACATTTCTAAAATGGGTATCTGTTTGCTTTTTAAATAATTTTAAATTTATTTGATACATCACTTTAATAATCAGGAAGTTTGAAGGCACATTTGAAAAGAAACCAAAATTGTATAATTTTAAATTTGTGAAGATGAATGATCTTTGTTAGGATAGTTTAAATTTTTTTTATTAATGAATATGTTAATTAATACATTTATTTATTTTTTACAGATTCGAAAATGGCCTTACCTGGTGCCGAAGACATGGGATTTTGTTCAAGTGAAGACTACCTGGAAAATGAACTACACTCCCCTACTGACAGTTCCGAGGATAGCGTAGAAGTGAAAATATCTCCAATATCCCTTATAAACAAAAGAAAACTAGTGGATTGCAGAAAATCTTTAGACACGTTTAGTGGGCCACTAAAGAAAAGAATGTGCTTGAAGGTCAAAGCTGAAATCAACGAAAGCCATCCATTTAGGCCGTGGAGTCCAAACCCAATGAAAAACGTGACCAAAATTAAAACAGAAGAAGTTTTCCCAGTGCCTTCTTCAAAAACGTTGTGCCAAAACAAGCAAGAACCTCAGTTTGCGTCGTATTTTCGACCGCCATCACCGGAGAAATTTTATCAACAGACCGAGCCGGTGTCGTTAGTGAAAAAACGCGAAAATATTAAAACTGAAAGTGATACAAATTGCCAAGACTTACGCGTACCTATTCATCCTCAGATTCAAAGTTTATCGATCGCTGAAACGGAAAGAATGATATTAAAAACCAACGAGGATTTTCCATCCTTGCAAACTGATACTAACACTAGTGCTAGCACTAGTCAGAGTAGTAAAAAAATCTCCTGACTGCCAAAGGAGAGAACAAAGAAACTACAAGAATATGACAAGGGAAAGGCGGATAGAAGCAAACGCAAGAGAGAGAACAAGGGTGCACACAATTAGTGCAGCATTTGACACACTTAGAAGGTCTATCCCTTCCTATTCCCACAACCAAAAGTTGTCCAAATTGTCCGTACTTAGGATAGCGTGTTCATATATAATGACTTTGTCTTCGATCGTTAGTGATGAGCCTGGTAGTGTCCCTTCAACTTCCGATTGTGTTGATATGGTATCTAGAACTATTCAGCGAGAAGGAAAGTTACGGAAAAAGAAGGATGATAATGACTAAAGTGCCAAATTTTTTGTTCACCATTGGTTTGAATCGAAATTGAGTTCCTAATGTTTTAAACTATTCCAGTTTGTTTATATTTGAAGCTGCCAAAATATATTATTTTTACCTCCGATCAATGAAACCTCTAGATACATAATATGCAATATTTCAACAAACCTTTTTCCCAACACAGTCATAGTCAAAGTAGCATTAATAAACATCTTTATTTAAAACAAAATTTTATTTCAATTTGTAATGTATGCATTTATGAAAATTAAATTTTTTTGCAATTTTTCTTCCATAGGAAGAAGATATTGTAATTAACGGTGATACGTTTTACACCTGTACGATACTTTGAGAAAAAAATAGGAGTACTTTTACTTTGGCCACTGCTTATATCAATATACGATCAAACTTCTCTAACTCAAACCTAAATTGTGCTTTTATTTTTTAGCAACAGCCAATCTTGCTATAGTAAACTATAACTGATATTGTTATCGAAAAACAGACCAAAAATTAAACACTGCAAATATTTTAACCAGAAAACTATATTTGTTTACAACAAAATATTTTCTACTTCATAGAAAGAGGTAGACTATTCACATTCACATGTCCCTTATACATCATACCTACCTCATATATGTTCTGGCGGACAGACTAACGTTAATGCATCCAATTAATCAGCAACTTTGTCGATTCCATAGACACTTTAGTTTCTAAATGGTCGATTCTAATTTAAAGTTGAAGGTACGGTACATACAGATTAAGCATATTTTCACTTTGGTATCTTGTCTTTAACAATGAGCGCGAGGAAGACATCACAATGCCGACAATTACAAGTATAAAATAAGGATAGAAAGGACAAGAAATAAAATTACATGGGTAGGATATGAGTACGACCCACACACTTCTCAATTGGCGAGGGGCGTGGTCGTTTCTATCTTTATTTTATACTTACAATTACCATATCGCCCTCCTTGCGCTCACTGTTAATGTAAAATACCAAAATTGAATTTTGCTCAGTCTATATAGCTCTCTGACATACAAGGTCGCGTACCACACAGTGACGTAAATATCCCTTTTTTAACTGAATACGATCTAGATCGTCACCAAAACTGAAACATGTAATGAATAACGTTAACATACGTAATAAGTAATAAGGTAAATGCTGAAACAGTGTTTTTTATTTACCTGACGATAATGGATTAGTACTCGCAGGTGAAGGTAATGCAGTCTTTATTAAAATTTTAATTCTTTGTGGACTGATTATTATTTATCTAGTGGTTTCTTGATCGCAGATTTGTACTTATTTATTGTATATAAGGTTTTTTAAGAGACTATTTATTTGATTATTTAATAAAATAATGTTAAAAAATTTAATCTTTTGTTTTTGTATTGATAATTTCGTAGTGAATTTTTAGTCAACACTTCTGCTGATTCGCTGATATGTGGATGTTATATCCGTACCCATCCCAAGTAACACATGTGATCCTCTTATTACGCTTAATACTTTATAAGTAATATATTATGGCAACTGATAGAACTAATTGATTATACTGAAGATTTATTCAGCACTAAATTGCTTATAAAGCAATTGAGTGGAATATGATTGCTGGTAGAACGGTCTCACAGCATAAATATAAAGCTACTTTATTAAAGCGTCTTAAAAATTTTTTTTACTTCATAAGAGGCTTAGTAAGATCTTTTATACAGATACAAACCACGTGGATTTATAACAGGTGTATTAACCTTTATATAACATTTATGCAAGTGTTTTACAGATTAGCTATTTCTCGATAGTGGTTATGTAACATTGAGTTTTTAAAGCAAAATTTTATCGCAATATAGTCTCCATCCAATATAGTTGTTTAAGTCAAATGCCACCTATATCAACCCTAATATAGATTATTTATACAGGCTTTCTACATGTAATAGAAGTAGTATTTTATAAAGTATTTATACAACTGAAATTCTCTTTTGTAGTTATGTAGCTGCGATCTTCCACCTTTATAGAAATCTTTTACAGCTAAACTTACCCCATCCCATAATCTCTTAAAAGATCACTTAGATAGTTTGATTGAAGCTCCGTGCGTATTTCATATGCTCTTTGTTGTTAAGTTACTTTACAATATGGACAAGTATTGGAAAAAGACAAAGCGAAGTGGAAATTTCAGAAGGAAAGTTAAATTAACATTTAGAAAAATGCTCGAGGAATCAAACTCTCAAGCCAGTAGTATTAATTTAATTGAATAGGCCATTTTTATTGTAGAAACGCCAAAGAACGAAAGCAATGAGAAAAGTGAAGTAATGTAAAGCTATATGGATAATGCCATACGTAGTTGCAAAGTCCCTTATTTCATTGCGGAGACTAATACTGTGGTCAAGCAGCTCATCGCTTTCGTTCTTTGGCGTGATCTAAGTGATTTTTTAAGACGTTATGAGACGGAGTCAGTTTAGCTATAAAAAAATTCTATAAAGGTGAAAGACCGCAGCTACAATGCTCGAAAAGAGAATTTCAGTTGCATAAATACTTATAGAATACTTCTATTACTACACTTAGAAAGCCTGTATAAATAATCGATATTAGGGTTGACATAGGTGGCATTTGGCTTAAATATAAAATTTTGCTTTCAAAACCTTTAAAACTCAATGAAATATAGCCACTATCGAGAAATAGCTAAGCAGTTGCATACATGTTATATAAAATATACATCTGTTATAAATCCGTGGTTTGTATCTGTATAAAAGCTGCTTACTAAGCATTTTGCGAAATAAAAAACTGTATAAGAAGCTTTAATAAAGTAGCTTCATATTAATGCTGTGAGATCGTTTTACCAGCAATCTTATTCATCCCAATTGCTTTATAAGTTATTTAGTGAGTGCCTCAATATAACCAATTAGTTCTATAAGTTGCCATAATATATTATTTATAAAGTTTTAATCAGAATAAGAGAACCACATGTGTTACTTGCAAATTCAAGAGAAATATAGGGCTGAAAGAAAAAGTTCCAATATCATATATCCCTCCATACCAAAATTATGTCATCATGGATTGAATTATTACATAAAATGTAAATTTTTAACAACCAAATTCACCTGTCTAAGGATTTTATTGATATGTCACTGAATGCGAAATTGCTTTATGAAGGTTTCATTAGAATACCTTATACATCTTCTCAAAATGCTATTAATGTCACTTCTACACAGCCAAAGGCCAGAGTACTCCTTTATTAGTTTATAATTGTTTTATAAGTGAGCTTCCCCGAGAAAACATCTCTTATAAAGTAAGTAGCACTTATATACAGCCAAAGTGCTGCTTTAAGGATTTATAACTACTTCTGTAGTGATCTTCGGATTCTCTCAAGGAGCCTTATTATATTTTCTAAAAGTAAATGTAACGGGGCGGCTATTGTTATCAGGTCAAGGTGTAATTAACCTTTTATCACTTGAAAAGGAAAATTTTGCTAAACATTTACAACAATCCCTTATGGGGTATTCAGAAAACATAGCTGCATTATTTTATGACAACTTTATAAAAAAATTAAAAAATATGCAGTTTTTAAATAATTTTTAATAATATCAAATTTAAGAAATTATGGAGGCTCGTCTGTTATTTCGAAGTAACATGGCATGTTTCAATAGAAAAGTTTTCTTCGCATGGCAAGTTTAGTTTTCTACGGACGACAGCATCTACTAATTTGTAGGCAAAAATCTTCGTTCAGTTTCCTAATAATTCGCCATAAAAAAAATGTTATATCGCTATCCCAGCAGAAAACATATGTCACTAATGTGTGTAGCCGTAATAGTGTAAATAGTGTTTTTTAAAGATATATTGGAAACTCAGTAATTTTCTTTTACAACAAAAAATTCTTGCTTTTTTAAACATTTATATACTTTTTTCATTTCAGTTATATCTCAGCAATACAACAACTACAATGTTGCTACATTGGAGTTGCTACAGACACTTTACAGACAATTATAAAACAACCGTATTTTAAATTGCAAACCGTACCTCACATTTAAAGCAATCTTTTACTGCATAAAAACTTACTTGCAGCTCTTATACAGCAACTTCTTAATAGCTCTATAATATGGTTTATAAAAGCTGATAAAATGAAACAGAGATGTTGCTGTATTGCTACTTAAGCATTTATGTACTATTTACGAAGCCTACCGAGTCTGTATAAACTGTGCCTATTTGGGGTATATAGATACTTCTTTTATACTGAAATATTGTTGTTGCCTCTTTATTATACAGCATTAAGCTTTATAAAAAAGCGGAGTAGATATTTTAAGTGCTTTTAAAAATCAATTTGTGCTACTTGGAATATATGATGTATTTATCACGAAATTTTTTTGTTGAACTGCAAAAGAGGAATGTTAAGGTAGTAAATTGACACAATGGAGGAAATTTATTTTAAAATTAATTCAAATGAAACTATAAAATGTTATGTTGGATAAAGTCAATGAAGGTAATGAATATATTAAATAAAAATGGGAACATTTGAACTAATTCTTATTTCTTATTTTGACACAGATTGTTAACGATTCGTAGAATATATCCACAAAATAATGCACTAAGAAAAGATGTAGAACACTATATATAATGCCATATACTACAAGTTTTTTTACAAAATTTTTCACTAATACGACATATTGATGTAATTAATAGCTGGAAAAATTAAGTTATAACATCTAAGTTGAAAATTGTTTTTTATCACGATTTGGCACCAGCTTTGCATAGTAATAACAAAAACTTCAGCTCAAAACTTATGTATTCTTACCAATGGATACATTAGATATTTTTTTTTATTAAAAAAATCCGTTCTTTCAGCATTATTTGTGAAGTCCCGCTTACAAAATCATTTGACTTTAGAGGTCATCTTAAGATGTCAATGAAACCATATCAAACACTCGTTAATCGGCTTTTAATATGATTCAAAATTCAATCCCGTAAAAATATACAGAAGGTGCCATTTAAAAAACACAAGTTTAATTTGCCGCACATTTCCATTTCACCCTGTATAATCGAAAATATTTTAAAATCTTCTAAAACTCTACAACTTTTGTATTTAAAATGTTTTCTGTCACTTCAAATATATGAGCTACTTTCCGGCAACACAGTAGTGGCCCATCATATATACAATCTTCAATTATTCCCGTTTCTGTAGTGTTTTTCGCAGCTAATTCTTTTCACCCCAATTTATAAAATACACACGGCAGTGTGAAGCAACTACGCTGATCCCATCTTACTTTAGGAGTTTTGTAGCTCTAAATTAGTTGCAGCAGTTTTTTTAAATTGTTAACTAACTTTATCATATCAGTTTAGTTTGAAATTAACATCCACTTGTTAAGATACCAGACAAAGGTTATGAGCAATTTAACAACAATATATTTATTACAATAAATTTTAATTAAGGGCCAACGCTCCAGTGGTTGATTTCCACCATCTTCGGTGCCGCAAAGAACTAATACTTTGAAGTTTACGAATTAAAATAAATAATTAACATGAACTTATTGACATTATTATGGTAAACAAACGAAAAGTAAGAGTTAAAAACGATTCAAATACGAACTATTTAATTAAAACCATGGTAGCCGAGTGGATAAAGCGCTTATAGCTATTTACTTGATACCAAATCTCGATGGTTCCATTCCATCCTGGAGCAAGTTAGAAATTTAATTTGTAATTTGTTTCGGATTAAGTTGGGAGAGGGGATTGTCGATGTTGTTCGGACTCCACAATAAACTGTAGGGCCTCGTCTCTCTTTCTCAACACAAAATCCTAGGATTTTCTGGGGGTTACTTCGGTGACTTGAGAGACGGTTAAGAAAACACGAGGGGTAAACCAGTTTGGACATTTAATGTACAAGTATATGGAATTCCGTGAAAGTACTTGAAATTCACTTGGAATTCTGTAGAATTCCGTGGTATTCTGAGACACCAATTAATTTTCGACTTGCGGTTGACCTTTACCTATTGATGCAATGCAGTGTCCGCTTCTTTAGTTCACGTGCGCTTAATACGTAATACGGGTTCGTAATCTAACACCGCTGAATTACTCGAAATATGGCCCAGTCTACTTATCAGTTATCACTGTTATCAGCCTCTGTTATCAGTAACATGTCTGTAAAAGTTTAATGAAATTAGTCATCAAATAAGAGACTAAGTAAGGTCAAGAATTTGCACAGGCGAGATTGATAACAGTAACAATAACGACATACCAACGCATATTCTATGATATTCATTATGTTAAGTGGTATATTAGTAAAATAGAATACCACATAAAAATCCGTTTCTGAAGAAATGGAATGAGATAATATCATATTATCTTATAATATCAATCACATTTGGTAAGGGGCCATTCATAAAATACGTTCGCATACAAGGGGGGGGAGGGGTCTGGCTGAGTGTGACAAGATATGGCAAGGGGGGACGGGGGGGTCTACGGCAACGTGACGTTCGAAGTTCATTAAAATATTTTAAATTAATATTTTTTCAATAAATACTTTTTTCTCAATTTTTATTATGATACAGTCATTCATTTCGTATTTAGTAAATACATAGACTTTTAAACGTATATAGTTTTATTACAATATATTGTAACTCGATATATTTACTTATGTTTATTTTTCGACATGAGCTCTGTGGCGCGGCTCTAGCGTTTTGACTTGTCTCTAGCGGCGTTGCAATCCGTCACAATTGGTTTCTTTGTTTTTCCAATACTTAAGAGTTTAACGTTTCCACGTTTCGGCGCTCTCGACTCAGTAACAAATGAAAATACTGTTTCTCATGTATTTATTATCCTTCATTCGACATTTAGCAGTGAACTTATACAGACGCTTTTTACATATTTCTCAATTAAATATTCTTTATTACGTGAACCATTTAACTGAAATTTGTAACTCCTGGATTTAATAGTTGAGATATATATTAGAAAAAAAATGACATCGGTAAGAGGTGAACTTTATCAGAAATTATTTAATACCTATAAAAAGTGTTATCCGGATAAAAAATCAACAATCGTACAAGAAAATGTTAATCAAATTTGGAACGGTCTCAAGCAAGAGTATAAAAGTGATTAATTTATTCAAATTTTATTATAAAAACTAAATAAATATTTTTAATTTTCAAAATTTGTGTACTATCCATTGAAATTTATTATATTCAGGGGGGTCTTAGTTTTTGTGACGAAATATTTACAGGGGGGTCACAGAAAGTGTGACACAGCGTGACAATAGGGGGGAGGGGGTAAAAAAAAGTTGAATGTAGCGTGACGTATTTTATGAACGGCCCCTAAGTACAGGGTTATTCATTATAAATTACCCCTTATCATCGTTATTATTGCTTACAGAAAAAAAGTTTTAAATAAAAGTTGTGTGGTTATGACCGAATTTTGTTAAAATGCTATCAAAAGTACAGTAGCGTGCAGATTTCAGGTGATACAAAAGAAAAATATATATTTTTTAATAGGACACACTGTATATTATTAAATTTTTGGAATGATCCTTTGTTCCTGATTTCAAAAATATACCATATGTTACCCCTACCATATACTGTTTTTGAGTTATTAAACGTCGAATATCTTAGTTAAACTGGTTACTGTAAATATGGAAAAGTTAACATTATTAAAGTGAGCTATGAAAATGACATGACAACTATTATGTTTGATAAGAGACATTTCTTTAATGAAATAATCAAAATGGTTTACAGTGAGGAAGAAAAAGTCCAAATATTTACTTGTTATATACAAAATAACAAAAATACACGTGCAGCAAAAAGAGCATATAGGGTGTTGTATCCAAATTGTCCAACACCATCAGAATATACGTTCAAAAATATTTACCGAAAGGTGAATAATACCTCCCATCCATATTTATTCGCGAATTGACTTTTTTTGGAACATTGTATTATATTTTAGAAAATTCTGAATGTAGTATAAATAATGCAGTCGATCAATTAGGTAAAAGTTATTCCAAAATCGTACGTTAAAAAAAACACAACTACAGACCATATAAAAATTTTCCCGTACAAATTTTAACAGGCTTATAAAAGGAAAAAGCTGAACTTTTGCCGCCAGATGATTCAAAAGTTGGATGAAGATCCCGATTTTTTTGCTAAAATATGATGAATCATCTTTTTCTACGGTAGGAGTTTTTAATAGGAAAAATCGAAGGTCATGGGAAAACAAGCACAACAGAAAAATATTGGTAAAACAAATAAAAAAAATCAGGAAGAAAAACTGTTAGCGTTAGATGTGGAATTTTCAGAAACAAAATTGTTGGGCCTATATTTTATGATTATACTTTAACTGGAGTTACCTACCTGGAAATAATTAATCCAGAAGCAGAAAATATTCTTTCGCAGACTTTTCCGGAAATAGAACTTGATGATATGATTTGGATGTAGGATGGGGAAACTTCGCATAGTGTCCTACCCGTTCGAGATCATTTGAATAATGTATTCCCAATATGGATAGGGAATAATGGACCTATTAAATGGCCACCTAGCAGTCCGGACTTGACCCCTATGGATTCATTTTTTTGTGGATTTCTAAAGGACATTGTCAATAATATAATAATAATAATAATAGTATTCAAGTCATTAAAGACAGGATTCGACTTGAAATAAACAATCTGAATGTAAATAATGAAGCCATTTCCAGTGCAATTATAAATATAAGAAGACGTTATCAATTATGCATTGATAATAATGGTGGACACATCGAATATCTTTTATGAGTTATCATTTACTTATATTTAAATTTCCTAAATAAATCTTCGTTATCTATTTTGTATAAATATTTGGTTTTTTTCTTCCTCACTGTAAACCATTTTGATTATTCCATTAAAGAGATGTCACTTATCAAACATAATAAGGGGGGGGGGGGGGCCCGGGCCGGGGGGGTGGGGTGGCCCCCCCCCGGTGCCCCCCCCCCCCCCCCCCCCCCCCCCCCCTTGGTTGGGCCCCGGCGGGCGGGGGGGCCGGGGGGGGGGGGCCCCCCGGGGGGGGGGGGGGGGTGTTTGGGGGCCCCTTGTGCCCCCCCGTGGGGTCGGGCCGGGGGGGGGGGGGGGGGGGGTTGGGGGGGGCCCGTGGGTGGTTTGCGGTGTTGGGGGTGTTTTGGTCCCCCCCGCCCGGGTGGTTTTGTGGGGGGGGGGTTTTGGGGGTTTGGGTGGGGGGGGGGGGGGTGGGGGGGGGGGGGTTGGTGGTTGGGGGGGGGTGGGGGGGGGGGGTTTTTGGTTTTCGGGGGTGTGGGTGGTGTGTGGGGGTTGGGTTTGTGGGGGGGGGGGGGGGGGGGGGGGGGGGGGGGGGGTGGGGGTGTTTTTGTTGGTGGTTTGTGTGGTTGTTTTTGGGGGTTGGGGTGTTGGGTTTGGTGGGGGTGGGTGGTGGTTGGGGTTGGGGGGGGTTGGGGGGGGGGGGGGGGTTGGGGGGGGGGGGGGTGGGGGGGGGGGGGGGGGGGGTGGGGTTGGGGGGGGGGTTTGGGTTTTTTTTTTTTTTTTTTTTTTTTTTTTTTTTTTTTTTTTTTTTTTTTTTTTTTTTTGGGTTGTCATTTTCATAGCTCACATTAACAATGTTAATTTTTCCATATTTACAGTAACTAGTTTAACAAAGATATTCGAGTTAATAACTCAAAAACGGTATAATTTTTTAAATCAGGAACAAAGGATCATTCCAAAAATTTAATAATATACAGGGTATCCCATTTAAAAAACTATATTATTTTTTTGTATCCCCTGAAATCTGCAAGCTACTGCACTTTTGATAGCATTTTAACAAAATTCAGTCATAACCACACAACTTTTATTTAACTTTTTTTTTTCTATAGGCAATAATATCGATGATAAGGGGTGGGTAATTTATAATGAATAACCCTGTACATCGAGAAAATTCAGGAAATGATTCCTAAACCCGTATATTTTGAGATGTCTAAGTTATTTATTTGTGGCATCCTATAAGGTTTTTTTCTCACCTTCTTTGTCTATTAAGCCACTGTCCAATTTTGACATGAAAAGCTAAATGAAATTTTGCCCATAACTGCTTCATTTCGGAGATAGTGTTGATTAAAAAAAAACTCCTGACGACTTCTGAAATGCTTGAGGATGTTTTATCAAACTTGCTGCACATAATGAGTACATTTAGATACTTCTTTGTTGTAAACTTTGGAGCTTTTTTTTTTAATCTGAAATAAATTTATTGACAAAACATCATTTGAGCTTTTCGTCTTAATATAGGTTTGGGAATCATTTCCTGAATTTTCTCGATGCATGTACTTAAGGACCACCCTGTGTATATTAGCAATAACATGTGAAAATCTCCGTTTAGTCGGAAATCATAATTAATGAACTGGAACATGCCAGAAATATTATAAATTATAACATTTTCGAACTGTTTGATCTGAATTCTTAAACCACCTTGTATAAACATAATTTTGTATTTTCGTCTTTGCTCAAAACTGTATGCAAGATTTCATTAAAATCGCTTTAACCTTTCCAGAGATCAAGTGGGGAGTAAATAATCATCAAATAGCAGACAATTAAACATACTTATTGTAAAAACCATGCCAAAACATTATATGTTGTAGCCTATGAAGGTTGGTTAAAGAAAATGGTTAAATTTGGTGATAATTTATAATCGACAACATAAAATTTTATGACAATAGTAGTTTTATTTTGATCATACACAAAACATGTAACGCCAAGAAAATAAATGTACGACAGTTTATTCAATAATTAGAATTTCTATTCCTCAGTTATTTTCATTATGAGTTATTTATAGTGTTCTTTTGATTATTAAAACACATGTTAAATTAAATAATAAACATAAGTATATAAAATTAATATAATTCATAAACTTTAAAGTTCTAAACGAAAGCATACCAATTTACACTATTTCAAATTAGGCATACATATGACGTATTCCCGCCATTAATTCTATTGGTCAAAAGTTAAGAGATAACCTAATCCTTTATGGACCTCGGTTCCCATGTTCCCTAGATTTTATTGATGTGCGAATTCAAAGATGCAATTGCTGAGTCACGTATTACATTAAATTGTCGGCGAGAGGTTGTTCATTGATAATATACACGTTACATTATTTATAGAAAACTCTAAAATGTGTAGTTAGTTACACAATGAAGAATATCGACATACTGACTGACTATCAATCTTTTCAACGTAACTAATAAGAACGTATAAAAATACTTCCTGGCATCAATATTTTTAAATTCCTTTCATATAATTAAAATAGTTCTTTCAATGAATCGCCCACAGAAATGTAATAAATATTTATTTCACGTTGTTAACACGTTAAGAGGTAATAAATTATTATATTACAAGCAAACAGAAAGGTTTAATGTCAAATATAACTATTTTATACTATTATCACTTTTCACCTTCTTAGCTTTGCGCGGCGCCTAGAAGATAAGTACCCGATTCTAGGTGCCGGACGTAGCGCCCGAGGAATTTCAGTATAGTCTATTTTTAGTAAGACAAATAAAAATATGTTAGGTCTTTCTCATTACTTAATGTTTCTTCATTACAGAATAATAATTGTAATCTATTACACATTACACATTCAAATGCAGTGAATCAATACAGGACACTAATTTAAATCTGAAAAAATTTCAGAAAAATATTGGGTGGCTCACAGTGTGCAGCATGTGCAGCAACACCGGGCACAACGCCACTGGAAGCGCATAAATCTAAAATTGAAGTGTTTTGGAAACATACCCAGGCAACAAAACTTGTAGTAGTTATATAACTATATGAGATTTAAAAAACAACTTTGTTTTAACAACATGTTGACCTACTGTTGTATTTGTGCCCACTATTTTTAACATGTTCATTATATGGTAATGTTTCTTCTTTGTTTCGTAAGAGTCATATAAGTGAAACAGTATTTAGGTAATCTTGATAAAATAATATTTTATAAATCCTATGAAGTAGGCAGTGGCGGTCGGTCCATGGAAGCAAGGGAAGCAGTGCTTCCCTTGGGATTATTAAAAAAAAACACATAATTAGAACCTAATTTATTATTTATCACATATATTAATCATTAAAATTTACTTTTACCCAATTTCAATAGACACGGCCCTGCATTTCAACAGCTGAGATAATGTTGCATGATAAAACCGTAACGATGACGCACTCGATTAATCGAGCCAACACGAACTCGCACGACTTCTATATATGTAAGCAACTTCTTGAAATGCATTCCATCCCCACTTCATAATCTTGATATCTGAGCCGTGTAGCATCAAATACGTTTTGTTTTATAGATTTTAATCTCGACTTTAATATCGATTTTAATATTATACTTAATATTAATCTTCCTAGTATTATTCTCAGTTTTTGTGCTATATTTGTAAAAACTTTTTGGTGTTTCTAAACCTGTGGTGCGGCGACAAGTGATTTTTAAAACGTTGAACATTAGTGCGCGTGTAAGCAGTTTTAGAATTGCTTATTAAATTTGGAAGCTGGTCCTAGCACTGTGGAAAATATTATTTGCGTTTGTGTGGTGTACAATTTGTTGAAAAGGGGATTTTCAAAATATTCGTTTCAAAATAAACTGGATATTATTAGAAACGGGAGACCAACACCTGATTTAAAACTCTTAAAAACGAAAGTTAAATCATGCTATAGGTACTTTAATATTGAAGTGTACAGTGCTAATGAGTGGTTAAGGGGTTGTGAAAATTTGTGTAAATTGTTTTGTTGGCCATGTGTACTTTTTACAAATGAAAGAGGTGTTTGGAATAAAAATGGCTTTTCAGATTTAAACAACATTCACAGAGTGACAAAAAGGCATGGTAGTGTGAAACTCATTTGCGAGCGGTGCTAAAAGAATAAACATTTGGAAAATCACGAATTGAGCATTCATTAGATCAGCAGTTGAAAGAAAGTGACCGTAAGCACAATGAACTTATAAAAAGAAATCGAGAAGTGTTAAAAAGACTTATTGACATTGTTTGTTTTCTCGGCGAAAATGAACTTAGTTTTAGAGGTCATACTGAATCTCGGAGCGTTGCTAATAGGGGCAATTTTATCAATTTAGTTGATTTATTAACAAAATACGATACAATTTTAAGTAACCATCTGGAACACTCCACGATATTTCGTGGTACATCAAATCATATTCAAAATGACTTGATTCAGTCGATAAGCAATATTGTTTTAGAAAAGATCAAGCAAGAAATAAAAAAGCTCCTTTTCTTGCAATTATGTTAGATGAAACAACCGATATTACGAATATTAGTCAGTTGTCAATCGCAGTACACTACATAAATCCAAATGGGAAAGTCCACGAGCGCTTTTTAGGATTTTTAGATGTAACAACGCAAAGAACGGCCGCAGTTTTGTATGCTATAGTTTGTCAGATAGTCGATGATCTACAGTGTGGTGCTAAACTTATCGTCCAAAGTTATGATGGGGCAGCTGTAATGGCTGGTGAATTGGGGGGCCTGCAGGCCAAAGTAAAAGAGACTTTTCAGAATGCAATATTTGTACATTGTTTTGCGCATCGATTAAATTTAGTTCTTGCTCAATCTGCAGCGTGTCTTAAAGAGTGCAAAGTATTTTTTTCAAGTATTAGTGGATTGGCTGCCTTTTTTCCAAAATCATCAAAATGGACACGAGCTTTAGATTTGGAAGTACAGAAGAGACTACGCAGAGTTGCTGCATCACGATGGAATTACAATGGGAGGCTAGTACAAACTGTATCTAAATATCGACAGCCTCTAATTGATTTATTTGAAAATATTTTACAAAGCAAAGATGATTGGGACACTGAGACTTTGAATGGATCCAGAGGTTACTTATATTCATTGAAAAGAGACTTTGATTTTAATTTTTTTGTTAAATATTTTCTCCGAAATATTCCCATTTACTGACAATTTATTCAATATTTTGCAAACTAAATCAAATGACGTTGGATTTTGTGTAAAGAAAATTGAAGAATTCAAAAATTTGATTTGTAACAAAAGAAATGAATTTGAAAAGTTCTGGGAGAAAACTAGTAATGACAATTTAGAACCGCAAAGAAATAGAATACGAACTGAATTTATAGTGGATCATAGAACTTCGTAACGAAGACATTTTATCAAAATTTTGGACAATATCACTGGGCAACTGAATAATAGATTTAAAAATTTTAATGATATACAATTTTTAGAATTGTGTAATTTTAATGAATTTAAAAATAAACAGTTTCCACAAAACGCACTTCAGTCATTGAGTGATAACTACGGAATTTTTTTGATATAATTGGGTTACGATCGGAACTTTCAGTTATTTATGCTACAGAAGATATTAGTCAGAAACATAACGCCAACGAACTAATTATCTTTATAAAAGAAAATAGTTTGGATCAGGCCTACTGTGTGAATTAGTGTTGACGATACCTGCAACTAGTGCTTCTGTTGAACGCAGTTTTTCGACCTTAAAAAGAATAAAAACTTTTTTCAAGAAATTCAACCAGTGAAGAGCGGCTTTCAAAATTGTCCCTGTTGACAATAGAAAGTGACTTTGTGAAGGAGTGTCCCAAAATTCAAACTTTTACGACGAAGTTATTTCCGACATCGCAAAAAAGGAGAGGCGGATTAAATTACATTATAAATAGGTAGGTATGTGCATGTTAACTACTTAATAACCTAGCCGGCTCAATTTATAGTTGGCTAGAGAGTGCACGATGGCTAGTGTGACTGAACAAACTCTCTATTTCGCTGCGCGTTCAATCCCCGCCACCGGCGCTGGCAATGTCGGTGGGTATGGTTGTGTGTCCGCGTTTTTTCATAAGTGTAACCCTCGCCCGTGCAGCTTCGGCTTTGGAATCGGGGGGTTGTCTAATTTTTGTGGTGTTTTTATGTTCTATGTTTATTGAGGAGTGGCGGTCCTACAAGTGTACTTTTTTTCTAGATATCATAACTTTGCAGCTTTCGACATTTGCTTTAAAATGTGTATACTGAAGCCACGCCCCTTTTCTTTCAAAAATTTTTGCCTCGCTTCGCTCGGGGCTTCGCACTACCCATCACCCTATATCACAAACTGCTTCCCCTGTATCAAAACTCACCGCACGCCCCTGGAAGTAGGTAACAAAAGAGGAGGTGGTGTATTAATAGCGGTTCGCAATGAGTACTTAGTATTTGAACTTGATTTAAATTTTATTCGTGATGAACTTTCTGATATTGATATCCTTGGTGTTAAAATAACGAACTCTTATTTAGTTTTTATATTTGTACTTTATATTCCTCCAAATCTGCAAGCGTCTATTTATAACCAGCTCTTTAAGCTCTTGGAAACTTTAGAGTATATTTTTGATGTTGATATTTATTTTGTGGGTGATTTTAATATACCGGAATGCAATTATAATAATATTCGCACAGACAAACAGTTATCTTTAAATATGTTTAGCAATTTTTTTGAGCTTAATCAATATAATAACGTACCTAACGTAAACGGTAGATTTTTTGATTTAGTTTTATGTAATAGACCTTGCACAGTTATTAAAGCCTATGATATAATATTGTTACCCGAAGATCCTCACCACCCTGCGTTAAACTTAACTATCACGCATAATTTGGCTAAGAGTGAAAACATCTTGATTAGTCCTGAACTAACTTACAATTTCCGTAAGGCCAATTTTGTCCTTTTATACCAACAGCTAAGCTTAACTGACTGGTCTTTCTTGGACGAATATACGGATTGTAATAAAGCATGTGATCACTTTTACAGAGTAATTAATAATATATTTGAATTGTGTGTTCCAAAACAAATTTCTCGGCCTAGAAAATATCCACCGTGGTTCTCTAAAAATATAAGTTCTAATATAAAACACAAAGCTAAACTATTGAAAGAATATAACCGTAGTAAAAAACGATAACACGCTCGTTAATTTCAAATTTCTTCGGTCAAAAATTAAGAAAGATGTTAATATGGCATACAAAAGTTTTTTAAATAACATTCAAAACAATATTCGATGCGATCCTCAAAAATTTTGGTCATATGTTAATGGTAAAAGGTGTGTTAATTCGTTACCGGACACAATTAGGTTCGATAATACTGATTTCAGCCAACCTGCTGACATTGCAAATGCTTTTGCGTTCTTCTTTAAATCTAGCTTTTCGTCAAATCTCTTAGTTGTTCCTGATGAGTACGGTAATGTTACAAATAATACCTTCTCCCTTGAAAATTTTTCCGAAAATGAAGTATTTGATAATATTTTAAAACTAATCAAACCTAAATTTACCTCTGGTCCTGACGGCATACCTGCTTTCATCTTACGGGACTGTGCTGTAGTGTTTGCCTATCCTCTTATGAAAATAATAATTTACAAAAATTTTTGCCTTATTATTTCATTTATTCCAAATTAATTATCATTACTTGAATAAAATCATGTTTTGAATAGTTGTATTACTCTGTTATTACTTGTACAAATAAATATTTTTTTATTGGAGCTGAAGCTTTAAACGTCTTTATTTTACTTCCTCACCCCTCAAAGTGAGGAAGTTATGTATTCGTGAAAAAAATTTTTGAAAATCTTTATTGCATTTCTCGACAAATCTCGACGAATTATGACGTTACACAAAATTTTAGACAGAAAAAATTTTCTGTCTGTATGTCTGTGTGTGTGTGTGTGTGTCGTGGTTCGCGATAGCAGCTACAGTTTTTGAGATAAAGCTTTCAAATTTGGTACACACATTCCAGAGGTCAAGGAAGAGATAGAGTTCGTTGATGAGCAAAATCGGTCCCAATGTTTAAAAAAATTATTAGTGACATTCCACCAATGTGACTTTTGAAACGTCAAAATGTGACTTTTTTGAAATGTCAAAAAATGTGACTTTTTTGTAACGTCAAAAATTACTTTTATTATAACTCCACCACATGTCGAGTTTTACTACGGTGAGGAAGTTCTGATCCCCAAGTAAGGGTTTATAATTTTGAAACAGTTAAATTACTTACCTAAATAATTTTTTGTTCACATCAGAAATGAAAACATTGCGCTTTCTTATAACGGTTTTTTAGAAAGCTGCTGATTGCTTCATTATTAATTTTTCCAAAAAAATGTAATCACTTTTTTCCATTTTCAAAACGTAAAATTACCTTGGAAATAATTTAATTTGTAAAAACTAGCGCCATCTACCAATGAGTGGATTACTCCATATGGTTTTCTGACCATGGTGGCTGGTAAACATCTTGTATAGATAGTTAACGAATTAATAAATAATAATAAACAGTATAATTTTTGTAGGGTTTTTTAGTAGTTGTAACTATTTTCTTTCCTGAATAAACCGATTTACTAAGTTTTATTCACAGAAATGGAAATAGTCAGGTATGTGGTTTTATTGCATTTTGTAAACTTTTATTCAACACATATAGTGCCATCTGTGATATTAAACATATACTTAATATTTCTGGTGATACTGCAGAGATGGTGATATGCGACATTTATTTTATAATATACATATTAGCCAATCCGGTATTATAATTGGCAGCGTTATATTGTCCTCAACCACCAGGTGGCGATACTAAGTTGTCTTCAACCACCAGGTGGCCAACACGATTATTATTAAAATTTATAGAAAATATACGTGTTCAATGAGCCATTTCCCTCGATCAAGTTAGAGTTCACATAGGAACTGAAAATGTTAATACGACCTTAATTTATTATTCTATATTTTTCAAGTTACTTCTTCTAATAACGATACCTGTGCCATCTATTATGAACTAGTGAACAACAAAAAAAGTGCTGCCAAACGTTCCATAAGCATTGCCAATATGTATATTATAAAATAAATGACTGCGATGAGCTCTTAAATGCAAGAAAATATTTGACTTTACCTTTGAGTACAAAAGAAATAAGGAGATGATGTAATGGAAGTGAATATGTAGCAGAGGCCAAGATCACTAGACAAAAGGGGCCTCTCGTAATGGTCGACTTCCGGTACAGAGGCGTAACATTTATAATATTCAAGTTGGGTTAATAAAACAATATTTTTGTACTATTACATTTTGATTAAATAAAACATTGGATATATTTTTTTAATACTATATTACTAAAACTAGTGCTGACAACCGAAATCGATTTTCTGAATAACTGGTTAATCGGTTTTGGATTATTCGCGGTTGGTTATGTACAAAATCGAAAACCGGTTACTCAATTAACCGGTTATTCGGATAACCGGTTAATCGCATAACCGACTAATCGGATTATCAATTAATATGCATTTCTTATATTTTCTATTTTGTCATTTTTGTCGTAGTTTGCGAATATTAACTAAACACAATAATCACAACAATAAAAAGTCTAGCTAGACTTTCGTTATAACATGCATAACATGCATGCGCGTGCTCTAAATAAAAGCAGGAAAAACAATCCTTTGCATTCTTTTCTTTGCAGTTTTCATTTTCATCCTCAACGTCTCGTGTCTTATTATGCAATATTTATATAGAATTAGAGATCGGGAGGTAGCGGATACTCTGATTCCGTTCTCAAAATTAGAGAAAAATTTATTTTATTTCCTTTTTAGTAATTTCAAAGATGACAGTTTTCTGGTTATATATGTTTTCATAGAATAATTCTTTTGGCGCAGAAGTTTATATAATAAATTTTTTTAAATAATTTATAGGACAGCTAGTGGCTATGGTGAGAAGAAACATTATAAAGTGCCACAAATAAATAATTATAAACAATATATTTTTACTCTTATGATCTCTGGTTAAATATACATATGTATGTGTACATTCACCAATACTTTCAGCCCTCTTTGTATCAATCTTGGATTTTACCGACCTCGCCAAAGTAACTAGTACCTATTAGTTAAAATAAAATTGTTGTATCGAGTTTTTTTTATACTAGTACCTACTGATCTAGTGAAATGAAAACATTAAAATTTGTCTTTTAAAATCTAAATTATAAATTCAATCTAATCTGTTTTCTTATTAATCGGCTTTCAAGTAGCCTACTAACCGTTTTCGATATCTGATTAACTGGTTTTCGGATAACCAATTAACCAGTTTTGATCTATATTTGGACATTTGGACGGTTTTATCCGAAACCGATTAACTAGTTTCACTTTTTTTCGGTTTTTGCCAGCACTAATTAAAACCTAAGTACATAAAGTAAAAAAAAAAAAAACACAAGCAAAGTATTTTACAGTAGAATATTAATAAATAAAGAACATTTTGAAGCGTTACTGATTGAAGTATATTTGACATTAGACTAAATTTAGTCTTGAAAATTATTAAAACATAATGTAAAAACTAAAACTAAATGTCATTAAATTGTTGTTTAATGTAAACAAGAAATATTTACCGATGACAGAAAATGCCTTGTTCCTTTGCCATATGGGAAATTCCATAAGATCCACAACTAACCACTTTTTGGTTGTATTTAAATGCACATGCAATTTAAAAAATATGTACTTCTAAAAATGAGCTAAACACGTTTCTAAAGTTCACTGCACAATATATTCACTAAAATAATAAACAAACAAAGTAACACCCAAAATATAAAAGTAGCTTCTGCCTTCAACGACCTTAACCTACCACAAAGTGGTATCTCGTAATGGCGACTTCCGTCTACTGATTTTCCTATCTCCACCATGTTATCTCCTTTTCTCTTTTTAGTCAAAGGACTTTATGTAGTAACCTGACAAACTGACATCCATTTATGTTTACCAAACAAGGTTTCTATTTTTATGTATCCGATGCACCCTCTGCTGTCAATAAATCTCTAGTACCAATACAGATTGAATAACTTAATTTTATAAACAAAGGCTACTTTTAAAATAATTATAGGGTCTGTAGTATTAGAGATTATTTAACAGATGTTAATAGGTCGAATAATTCGCAGATTTAAAAAAAAATCGACCATATTTTCTGTGAATCAGAACTTTATAGACAGAGAGCACAACTACGTTTCAATAATTAATAAAAAAAGAAAAAATTTTGGTGACCCATTTAGTTATAGCCAGCGACCTATAGGTCGCTGGTTATAGCAGTGTTTATTGGTAAAATCACACTACATAACTAAAGCACAATCACACACACCCCAATCTTTTATGAACAAAATACATAATGGACATTTCTCATTATGAATGTTGCTCGCAAATGGGTGACTTTCTGGACGAGGTCACTGAAGACAGTGAGTTCAAAGCTGAGAGTATAAAAACATCTTTATACTCTCACGTTCAAAGAAATGCTGACTCTTTTTCTGTTCTGTGATGCTGACAGCGTCATATCTTTGCTGAAGCATATAAGTTGTTCTGTGTTAAAACAGGAAGTATGTTGTGGACGTCATCTAATGATCTATAGATCATTAGATGACGTTAACAAAGGTAATTTCGGGAATCCATAGATCTGAAGAAAACACAATCAAAAATGAACTGGCATTATCACAGTGTATTGAGATTTTCTGCTACCAATTTTAACCCTTGCGTTTTTATCTGTTCGGTCAAAACCATAATATAAAATAACCAAAGTATATGGGACCTTTCTGATGTCTCCAAGAGATCGACTATTTCCAAATATTTCATCCCCAATATATTAATTTTGTTGCTTGGGCTCACAAAGTAGGGTAACTAACTTTTTATATTTTTCATATAATTATGAAACAAAAAAATACGTAAAAGAGAATTGTGTATTAATACATTTGGATAATACATTACTTACTAAAACAAACATATCATTTTCAGCATTTATTAAATAATGCAAAAGCAGACAGTTATTTGAAAATGGTTATTTATCGTACTATAAAAAAAGTTAGGAATTAAATGAACTAATTATAAGTCATATATCTTGGAGTAGCTGAGAACTTAGCGTATGACTTAATAACCTTATTTACAGCTTCTAAGAAATCTTTTTCTGTGGCAACCTTCCTTCTAGCCCTAATAGCAAACATACCAGCTTCAGTACATACACTTCGAATTTCAGCTCCCGTGGAGTTAGGACACAATCTAGCAAGCAGTTCAAAACGAATGTCTCTTTCAACGGACATTGAACGAGCATGAATTTTGAAAATGTGTGTACGTCCTTCTAGATCAGGCAGCCCAAACTCTACCTTACGATCAAGACGACCAGGTCTCATCAAAGCGGGGTCAAGGGTGTCCGGACGATTGGTTGCCATGAGGACTTTGATGTTACCACGAGGGTCAAAACCATCAAGTTGATTAATTAGTTCCAGCATAGTACGTTGAACCTGAAAAATGTTAATAGCACTGTAACAAAAGCATATAAACAACAAGTTAACGAAAATAATTATCGAAGTACTCAATAATGTGTGAATTTCTGAATTATTTGAAATCTTGGGAAATAATTTGTAAAATATTGCTGTAATTTAGTTTAAGAGCGCCATATTCGCTGTATTGGACTCTCTTAAAAACCCCAACGAATGTTATAAATTTATAAATGGCAAAGGATCTGGAAACCATCAAGGGTATTCCTGGCTCATGTTTTCCTCCAAAAAAGTGATACACCACTGAATTGTCAGAATTTTATTATTTTTTTTTTTAATGAAAAAATTATCAAACTGCATAAAAAAGATTAATTGAGACTTCGTTGTACGATGAGCCATTTTGGGTGTAGAGTATTGAGGTGCATTAAAAGACGTAAGAGCATTAAGACGTCTATTTTGTAACTCACGACGTCATTAACCCTCGTTAACGACTTGCCGTACAATAACAGATGAATCAGATAATCGTATTGTGTCATAATAGTTTTGTTGTTATTAAACGTTTTATCATTAAAAAAATGTTGTTCAGACACGACATCCATTCAAGATGTCTGCAGTTTTCGTTTATTTCAGCGACAGGTTTGTGTCTAATCTTATTTGTGTTACTGACAAAGACTGTGGAAAGAAATGTATTAGCAAGATCTGCAAAGAAAGTATTGTCACTGAAGGATCATTGGAACTATTCTGTTTCAGTATAATTTGTACCCAAGATTCCTCTGATTTGTATTTATTTATTTATTAATACGGAACGAAATATTATTTTCCAGCTGTTCTGAAGTATATTGCAAACTTCTACCTGGGCAGCTTTACTCACAGAACAGATAAATTCCTTTGTTATTGGTACACCTCATGAGCACATAAAAAAATTCTAGCATAGGCGCGCGGTATTATATAAATACATTTTGTGTATTTATAATGCATCGCGCGCCTATGTTAGAGAACTAAAACCTGTTTTTAAACAAGATAATCGGACTGACATAAAAAATTATAGTCCCATCACCATCATTAATAATTTTAGTAAAGCCTTTGAATTCGCTCTATACGAGGAGCTCCACATACATGTCAATAAACAAATTTGCCCTAATCAGCATGGCTTTGTGGCAGGCCGGTCGACAATCAGCAACTTGGTTTGTGTTACACAATTCATCTCGGAGGTGTTGGATGGCAATGGATAGATAGATGTCATTTATGCGGACTTCTCAAAGGCGTTCGACAGACTTGACCATGGCATTTTACTAAGGAAGCTTTCTGCCTTCGGCTTTAACCGAGATTTAGTTCTATTCTGCTCCTACTACTTAAAATGTAGAAACCAATATGTTCAATATCACGGGCATAAATCTGAAAGAATTGTTTGTACTTCTGGGGTACCCCAAGGGTCAGTGTTGGGCCCCTTATTCTTTATTTTATTTATAAACGACATCGTACTTGGTCTGAACTGCTATTGTCTATTATACGCGGATGACCTCAAACTGTATCTAGCTGTCAAGTATGAATCTGACTGTTTGCTACTACAAGCTGACTTGGATCTAATAAACGACTGGTGTACTTCAAACCTCCTACCTCTCAACGCTGCCAAATGTAACACAGTCACCTACACTAGAAAATTGAATCCTGTACAGTATGAATACGCTATAAATCAGGTACATTTAAATAAACCAGAGGTATTTAAAGAGGCATAACTTTTGATAATAGGCTGACCTTTAACCAGCACATCAATATCATTGTATCATCAGCTTACAAAACCTTGGGCTTTATCATTAGAAACCCCGGTGAGCTTAACAACATCGAGACATTAAAAATTCTATTTACGTCTTTTGTGCGTTCTAAACTTGAGTACAGCTCTGTCGTATGGAATCCTAATTACGCCGTACATAGTAAAGCTATCGAACAAATTCATAGAAGATTTTTAAAATTTATGGCATTTAAGGAGGACAAAACCTATCCACCAATAGGGTTTCCACATGACAAGCTGCTAGAGAGGTTCAATGTTGATGAACTGGTCAGAAGCCGGTTTCTTCACTCTGCTATGTTTTTGTATAAACTTGTCAATAATAAAATAAAATGTCCTGAACTGTTGGCAAAAGTTAATGCGTTCATTCATATGCCATTGGTGCAAACAAGATTAACTAATCTTTTTTTATTTACCCACACCAAGAACAAATATATTAGAATTCTCACCTGTGTATGTTATGTGTCATAACTGGCATGATATTCAAGACAAAATTAACCTTTTTAATTGCAGTGTTACAGATATAAGAGCTGCTATAACAATTAATTTAACTCATTATATGTACTTGTAATTAATTATTTCAAAACCTATGTGTGTTATACTCATTGAAAATTAGTTATATTGTGTATTTTGTAATGTTATGCATTTGTTATTGTGTATTTTTCTTACCCTGTAATTGGAACATGTTCTGTTGGGTAGTGTATAATAATAAATAAATAAATAAATAAATAAACTATGCAACACTGAGGGTCGACAAAGGGTCGTCCTACAAGCCCAGGTAAACAATTTTTTATGTGCTTATATGAATGAATGAAGTATAGAAGGATCACAAACCGTCATATTTGACATTCATACAAAAATTAATATATTATGTACCAAAGAAATTTTATAATCTAAAATACTTGACATTTAAGTTTAATTTTCAGGTTAACAGTTTTTAGACATTTTTTGCACAGACAAAAACATTTTTTGAAAACCGCTGACATCCTCTTGGCGTAGAGGTTTATTTAACAAATCTTTTAAATACTTTATAGGACAGTGGCTTAGATACCCAATGAAGGTGTGAGAAAAGACAAATCATCGGATTTGATATATCAATCAGACAAATGTCAACAAGTATAGCAGAAATTTGACAGGTTAGGTACAAGAAGAATCCCGAGAACTTAGCTACTTGTGTACTATCCATTTTCCGCAGTGGAGGGTCTACTGAGACCCAATCACAACAAACCTAACCTAACTATCCATTTTACAAAAAAAAAAAAATGGTTATTGTTATCCAATAGGCCCCTTGCACTCGCTGAATTTTTAAAATTAATTCACATACTCTAATACAGTCTTATTAAACATAAGCAATTATCAAATCTGTTAACAATTTCTACCTAGAAAATGCCTAAATTACTAATTGAACATCAGATGCTAGAGGCGTGTCTGAAAACGTTCTCCTATTGGCGCGACGTCACGTACCAGGAAATCTCACGGTGGTAAACGGTACGAATACGATATCTATATGCATTAAGTACTGGTGATTGTTTCCTGAAACTATTTATGCCCTGTCTGAGTTATTGATATTGCAGTGTTTATTTAAATGTGACTTGTTAATAAGTTTTAAACATGACTGAACAAGGTTATTCCAAAAGCTCAATCAGACAATTTACCAAAAGTTGATTATTATTATTACATTAAGTTATTTCAGACGTAATAAAATAATCATTAACTTTTTTCTTCCTAATAATACCTGATGTTTCTTGCGATATTTTATTGACAGAAACCTTGCAAAAATAAAATAAATAATTTACCGTGGTCAAAATCACAATAGGCACAAAAATTAGTGCTTGAGATAAAAATGGAGAATGTATTAGTTTATTAAAATAAAAAATATGCCCAAATATTTATTTCAACCACTCTCTATACAAATTAAAATAATCTTTCGAATGTGGGCAAAACTGTAGCTAATATGAATTATATCACCCCAATTCAAAATGCAATTTTTCATGTAGTTTTCTGTTTCACCCTGTATAAACATTAAATAACTCGCAGTCCGAATTTGTCCAGTTACCTAGGAATTAATATCCCTAACTCCATATAAATGTTTTTTTTTTTTTTTAATAAAAAAATAGATATACCTTTGTTATAGATGTGTGAGAATTTTAAAGACACCCTGCATAAAAGTACTTTTAGAAAAAAGTATTTTTTGGACGTCCCTTTATCGTTTTTAAGTAAAAACTCTTTGAATTTGCTATTGAAATCCATTTAAAAATTAATATTAGCTAAAAATGAGTCTCACCCAAAAGGGATAATTGACAAGTTTGTGTCCGATGATTTTCAGTAGGTTCAAACAAAATTCCACAATGGAAAATATCTTCTTTAGGGTACCAAATTAACATATAAAAAAAAAATCTGAAAAATCGTTTTAAACCCAGAATTCCTCTTGTTACCCTGCTATGCCTTTTACATAACATATTATTTTTTATTTCCTTTGCATATTTATTTTTTTATATTAATTTTTTTTTTAATTACTCACATCAAAATGATTCTCGCATAGAAAAATGCAACTTTTTTTCCAAAATTCTTTGGATCCCCTCTAATCATCTTTAACCACAATTTCCTATGTTTTTCATTTCTGGAACTTGGATAAAAGTTTTTCTAGTGTTTTTATAGAAGTATTTTTATACATTGGCACGATACGCCGGTAATATGATGATTTTGAGGATTTGATCATTATAAATATGTAATTACTTCACTTAAAATTTCACAACAATTACAACACAAAATATAACACCACCTGTTTACATTTAGCAACGTGTTTTGCCTGCTTTGCGTTCACTTACACTATGATAGTTCCTGTACTGTGACGTCACCGGACCGATCTGCCCGGCAGGTGGTGTTTAAGCACGTAATGGATTAATTCATACTTTAGTTGAATAACTTTTGTAAAATAAAACAAAATAAAAAAATCCTTTACACACGGTTTCCTGTATTAAGTAGAGATTCTAAAAAATGCTAAAATTATATTTTTTTGCATGGGGACTATTGAGTAACGACAATCATCTCAACGACACTGGTTACTGAATTCGAATTTTTACAAGATCATTCATACTTTTGTTAAAAGGCAAGTATACAACTATCACTATTATACTATATGTTATGCAATGATATTTTACAGAAAAGACCTCTAAGTGTTTAATTTAAATTTAATCACAATAATTTAAGTCCAAGAAGGAAGAAATAATTAATAATGTCACTAGAGATTCTCACCGTTTATTTGCACTTTTTCAAAATATTAAAATTCTGATTTTTTTTTTTTTTGAAAAAATCAACACACCAAAAAACGAAACAGTTAAGAACAAAACTTCATTTGCGCTTCATTTTAAAATTGGTTCAGGAATCATTTTCTGAATGTACTTAAGGATCACCCTGTATAGAACAAATAATACATCAATATTTCCACAGACTATTTCCCACATGTATCTCTTTTATATCCAATAAAATTGCTTAATTTTTGTCACAAGCTCCAATGAAAGCTTTATTAGTGTCAAAATTTCAAAAAAGTTATTGCACATAAATAAATTTTATTGATATGTATCCATAGAAACTTTCATTAAAATAAATACTAATTTCTCGTTTGATGTAACTAAAATTAATCATTTTGGTGAAGTGTCAATTAAGCACAATAATATTTATCGTGTTGAACTATAAATGTTGTTCTTTATTTGGGAAATAGTCCGATCAAATATATCTCATATTTACAAATTTGTATAAATAAATTTTTATTTAAAACACTCAATATTTGTTGCTTGGTAACATCCTTGGACAAATTTAGTTGCAAAATCCCTTGTCTATGGGCTCGTGATTTTGATCACTAATTTATCTTGCGACGTTACCAAGCAACAAACTTTTGTAAATAAAAATCTATTTGACAAAATAATAAGCTCTTTATATATTATTACTGAGAATGTCCCAAGCTTTGTATCCTAGAAATCACACATAAAAAAAATTTATAGGAGCGGCTGGTGGTTTAGGTCATACAATATCTCAGTATTGGAGCATGGAACTCAAGCAATATTTTAAGGCACGACTATCAGTACTGATTGAAGAAGTTTTGTAGAAAAAAAAATTAAAAAAAAAAATTAAGAAAAAAAGGTTAAAAAAATGCCCAGCCTCCCCAGATTCCTTCTAGACCATTGGTAAAATCTTTACAAACAATTTTTTTTTTCGTAATCAGAAAGAAAATGTATCACCCCGTTGTTTTTTTTTGTGTTTCGAAAATTTTGATTTTTGTAAAGTTATGACACTTTGAAATTTAAGTTCTTCATCGTGTAAATTTCAAAATGTCATAACTTTATAAAAAAATCAAAATTTTTAAAAAGCAAAAAAAAACGGGGTGATAAATTTTCCTTCTGATTACGAAAAAAAAAAATCGTTTGCAGATTTTACTAATGGTCTAGAAGGAATCTGGGAGGCTGCGCATTTTTGTAACTTTTTTCTCAAATTTATTTTCATTTTTTTTTCTGCAAAACTCCTTCAATTAGTACTGATAGTCGTGCCTTCAAATATTGTTTAGGTTCCATGCTCCAATACTGAGATATGGTGCAACCTAAATCCACCAGCTGCCACTGATATTTATAAAAATATATGAACCTTGTTACTAAATTAAGTCCTTAATTCCTTAGTCAGGAAAATAAATGTGTACTTTGGGATTACAGATTTTCTACCATGATTCTGCTGAAATAACACCAGAAAAATTATACCACAAGTACAAGAAAAATAATGGACTGAAGTAAATAAATGTAAAATTAAAAATTTTAAGTGCCTAATGTCACTAAAGTCAAATTTACTGAATTTAAAATTTGACATTTAGTCAAATACCATTTCCTTTAAAAATTATTGAATAAATACACTGACCCATTATACTTGTTTTTGTTATCTCTCTTACCTCATTATCACCTCCAGCACCATCATCAAATCTAGCACCACCAATAGCATCTATTTCATCAAAAAAGATCAAACAGGCCTTCTTGGATCTCGCCATTTCAAAAAGTTCTCTCACCATCCTAGCGCCTTCACCAACATACTTTTGGACCAACTCAGAACCAATGACTCTAATAAAACAGGCATCTGTACGATTGGCTACAGCTCTGGCACAGAGGGTTTTACCAGTACCAGGAGGTCCAAAGAGAAGGACACCTTTTGGGGGGCTCTATACCAAGTTTGACAAATTTTTCAGGCTGGAAGATTTAAATATGTATATCTCGATTTTTAAAATTTTGTATTTTTACAAGCTTTATCAACAAGCTGAAACTAAACATTTTATAACCTGATACTCACATGTAATAATGGAGTTTCTACAACTTCCCTCAATTTTTCTATTTGTTCTTTACAACCTCCAACATCGCTATATGTGACATCAGGCTTCTCTTCAACCTGCATCATAGTAACCGTAGGATCTATTTTTGGGGGAAGTGGGATGTGTATTTGATACTTGTTACGATCCACACTAAAAATAACAATGAACGAGTTATGTGCCTCACGTATTAAACACAATTAACGCACCCAACTCTCATACCCTCCTCAATATCGGTAGGTGCAACAGAGTCTGCCAAATCCACCACGAATTTCGCAAACTGTTTTACATTAATAATATATTTTGGATCATCAGTATCAGCATTAATAATCTTCGTGCAACGTGCAACTTGTAATGGTTGTTCATTCTGTAGCGTTTGTTTGTCAGCTGCCAAATCCCATAAAGCAGGTGGGGCCAATCCAGTGTCAGACTCTTTGATACCTGTGAGTTCATTAACCCTCTTTATTATAGTCTGTATGTCATCTTCACAAGTTTTTATAGTTTTAGTGTACTGCCCTTGTCCCTAGAGAACATAACTTCAAATATAAATATGCTTCATAATTATCTGTAAGTACTTACATAAGTTTTCAATAGCGCTATATCACCTTCATCCAAAGCTGAAATGTGTTACAAAACACACTTATTAACACATATTTAAGTTTTTGTATTTTACCTACATTTAATTTCTTTCTCCGGTTCCTCCTTGGTGTCTTTGGTTTTTCTCATGTCATCCCCTAAGTGATCCGGCATTTTTAATATTTATTTTTAAACACTTTTTCTAAAAAATGACAACTTCCAACAACGATTACATGCAAAAATTTTATATTTTTGACTTTTGACGTCTTGCAAGAGGCACGAATGAAGCCGTGTTCATATGACAGCTATTAGCTCCTTTGTTTTTCTCACACCGTCATTTGATTGGGCACACTAATATGTGACCGCCATTCCACCCAATGAAAAGGCGATAGTAGAGGGTTGTCTCTGGCGATAGAAAAAGCATACGAACTCGGCATAAGGATTATTTCCAGCCCATGAATTATAAATTAACTCAGACTTCTGGGCAATAACTTGGCGTGTGGCTTCAGGAACATACAGTATTTACTATCAAGAAGCTTTATCAACGTTGTTGTGAACAAATGTTGGAATAATCGTTTATTTTTCTATTTTTCAACTTTAGTAGTTCCATCTAGCAGTTGCGACCAAAATCAATTAGCGGCAAGTCGATTAACTCGTTAGACACAGACATTGTTACACAGAGTATTATTCTATGACTTAAACCTCTTATTGTGACAATGGTAAAGTAACCACTTTAGTACATCTATTTGTTCAAAGATGGCAAAATTTAATTTGTGTAATAAGATGGAAACTGTAACAAGAAAACTTATTTTTATATGTAGTAGCAATATCTACTACTAGATGATACTGTAGCTTTATATTTGTTTCATTTTAAAATTTTACATTATGTACATTTAAATGCCCAAGTAAATTATGATCAAAAGTAACAAAGAATACGTATTTAATTTTTTCTATGGATATTTGCATCTGTCAAAATGTTGGCGCCATCAAATTACAACTCGGTGTGCCTACTGCTTGGCTCCGTTGGGGGGTTAAATTAGCAAATTATTGTTAAATATATTTTTCAATAAAAGCAAACACTTGCTTTTATTGTTTGATTTCTCAGTTATCTGAAAAAGGCGAAAAATTTGTTTTGTGTTCGACCTTATATATTATTTCTCTCTTCCATTGGATGCCGTTTTTTGTCAGATAATTTAAATATGGCATCTACCTACAAATTAATAAATAAAAAATAAACCGCTGGCGACTCCGAAATATTCTGGTTTATAAAATTATTAGGAAAGAAGGGATATTTCTTGAAATTATTTCCGAATATACAGGATAGTCACAAAAAATTTTAGGTGCAGGTAACATTTTCTTAAATAATTTTTTTAAGTGTTTCATTGGTGCCTTCCAAACACAAAATTTGTTTGTAGTTGATCTATAGGATCGGGTGTAATTAATTCCTTTGTGCCCATACAGCACAAGGACGTCCGGTGGAAATCCACTGGATGTACGTCATGGACCTGATGGACGTACAACGGATATCCATCTGGATACCAAAAGTAATCCACTGGACATCCAGTGGACAGTCGTTTGTCACAAAATTGTACATCCTGTCGACGTCCATTCACGGACGTCTAGAGCCCCAAAAATGGATTATTGTTTTTACCTACATAAATTCACTGTATACACACATAGGGACATGAAAGCTTCTGGTGATTGGGTCACGCCATCTATCGGTTTAGAGATTAGTATTATTGCATTGTATTAAATTAAAAAACTCACCTTGCCTGCGTGTTGAACCGGACACCTCTGCATGACGCTTAACCAATTCCAATTCCAATTTAATCATTTTTATTCAATATTAAAAACATTTTATATTTTAATGGGATGTGAGTCATGACATTTATAATATATATTTTATTTTTACCATAAATACATATTTAAGATTCGTGTACAATGTTATCTTTACTGGGACCATGATCCGCTCACGCGGTGGCACCAGCTGTAGATGCTTCTGCCATGTAAACCTACCCATCTTTCAATTCATTCAACGAATAGGCCACTCTCCCTTATGGTAGCGCGTTTGTTTATAGTATTACATTACTGTAAGAAAATTAATATTAACAAAAATACCTTCGGATACGTGGGTGACTTTGATATCTATATACAGGAAAAATAGACAAAAACCTGTTCGACATTTCGATTGTCGTATATCTGTATTTTTTTTATGTGTACTTTGTTCAGCCTATATATTGCAAGGAAACGTGGGTTATAGGATGTGTTAATATTTAGGTTATGTAGCAATATAGAGAGTGAGGATTGTCTGTGTGTAAGTTGCGTTACCGTCGTTCGTCGTACATAGGCAGATGCTCATGGAGGTATTGTGCACATGCGGAGCAGCATCGTACCTTCTCACTTGGGAAAATTCGCGGTTAGTTGCGATTTAGCTAAATTTGTCTTAAGTAATTTTTGTGCAATTTCTTCAATGTGCTCCTTTATTCTGAACATTGAGGCCTGCCTATGTAAGTCGTCCAGTCGGATGTATCTGTCAGAGTTGGCCCATGAGGTTCTTACAATAATTGGTTACATATAGGCAATAAATTCGTATCAAAAATTGCAGTATTAAAACAATTCTAATATAGGTAATATTTTAACTGATTAATGAATTATTCGATTACAAGTAATTCTTTAATCTCTAAAATATTTTTTCCAACAAATTGCGAAATTTAACAGCAAAAAATTTGGTTTAGCAAATTCCGGAACTCACCAGCAAAACATATAATTTATAATTTTCTATTCAATTTTGCCGATTATGAAATTATTTTGCAGATCAAATAATTAATTCGTGATAATTATTCACATTATATAGAAATTTGTATATTAAATTTAATTATAAATTGTTAATAATAAATAATATTACGAGAAACAAATATATTAATGAAAATTAAAAAAACAAAAAAGAATCCTCGAGTAGGATGAGAACTCCGATCGGTCGTATGTGAAGCACGGGCTATACAGTGGAGGATATAGGATTTGCCTAAAAGGGGGATGCAACGGTGGCGTATTTAGGGGTGATATTAAAAGTAATTCAAGCAGCAATTTTGCGACTTGCAACCACATTTGCACAGAAATTAACGTTGTATTAGGAGTGTAAATTGTCATCATGTTATCCACGACCTCTGGCGCGATGTCGCTTATTAGTTGTTGTGACCAAAGTAAAATAGACACGTTTTAACAGCCGACTGCATGTACACTGAAAAACCGACAAAAACGTTCAAAAAATTCCGAACCACCGCAGAGGGAAAAAAAAAAAAAAAAAAAACAACCTCTCCAAAAATCCCCCCTTAAAAAAAAAAAAAAGGGGCCCCCCCCCCCCCCCCCCCCCCCCCCCTTTTTAAAAATTTTTTCCTTGGCCTTGGCGGTTTTTTTGGGGGGGGGGTGGGGGGGGGGGGGGGTTTTTTTTTTCGGGGGGGGGGTTTGGGGGGGGGGGGGCCCCCCCCCGCCCCCGACATATGAAGTGTGAATGTTGGTGCCTTAGGTTTATTATTGACGTTGCTGAAACGTTGTCATAAGACTGAATTTTCAACATATAGATTAGGGTCATTTTTTAACGTTTTATGGACGACGCCGTCGCATTGTTGTGCGATGCGTGCATGATAAAGACCTAAGAGGAAGAGCTAAAACAAATAATATGACCTATACATTATATGGATGTCCAGTGGATATTCATCACTTGTACTTTGGTGTACTATCACAAACACATTAAAAATGGACGTCCAGTGGAGATCCCTTTATGGACAGGGTACAGATATACGTAAATGGATGTCCAGTGGATATCCATCACACGTCCATAGACATACGGACATGAAAAGGAACAAAATTGACACCGTATGGATATCCTGTGCTATATGGGTGGAAAATTTGAATTTTACCTACTACTACCATTAAATAAATCGCTACAAATGTGAAATTTAAGAAAGAATAATTGAGTTTTTTCTTAAACATGGTAAACATTTCAGTTCAAAATTGCATGATTCTGTGATATATACAGGGTGGTCAGAACTTATTTCACAATTTCATATTTATTTCTCTTATTTTTTTTTAATTGGAAACAATTTTCACATGAGAGGATGGATATATATATATATATGGATATTTTTAGGATTTTTCTAGATAATCAGCTAAATTCTAAAATATGATCAAATTATGAAGTTGGTTGTTGTTACAATATCACATCTCTATCTTTTAGTGTTGAGCTTATCATGGAAGTAAGTTAAACGTGTTTTCTTATCATTTTCTTGGAAAATAAATAAAACAAAAAGTTAGGTATTGGTTTACGGAAATTTGTCTCATTTGTAGGTAAGCTGGTTCTATTATCTGTAGAAAATATTATAACAATGATAAGCAGGCAGCGAAACTATTTTCCATTTTTCAGAGTCGGCAGTTACATAAAAAAAATCATATATTTTAAAGGGCCACTATGCAATTAAATTAACTGATATGTATGCGTTTATTTACATACCTGTAATAGTATATTAGTATAGGTAATATGACATAATAAATAGTACATATTAACAAGTAATCCAATTTATAAGAATTGTAAGAAATTTATGATACAATGTAGAAAAAAAATTAATATATAACGTTAATTTAGGGCTGACTTAAGAGGCCCTACCTCTTTTTCTAGTTATATTAGCGTACATTTTGAACCTACAATTTGTAAGTTGATATTTAAATTATGCGTATGATATTTTTTCAAATAATTTAGTTAATATAGGAAATCATATTCTGTTAAAGATAATGCTACAGACATTTGCGATTAGAAAATTGAATTTTTGCTAAAAATTACATAATATTAAGAAACAATTACAGCTAAAGGATTCAAAAATCAAGGTTAACATCTACCTTATACAAAAAGAAAGTTTTTGAAATAAATTGTGTAAATACCAATAAAACAGAAAAGCAACTTAAATTAGTTATTTGCTTATTAAAAAAAATCCATAACAATCTACCCAAACCTGCGTTGCAATAACCAGCCACAGCAGAAGAACTTGGAGCGTGCATAAGCACAAGAATAACTAACAATTATTCTTGTGGCATAAGGCATGGGGTGTTCCGAAGCTTTGCACTAGAATGGCCGCGTTAGGAGCGTCTCTCCTCACAAACGGTCAAGACTTCAGCGCGAGTTTAGCCGGCAGTTTGTAGTCTCATGTTGAAAAGTGTTTGTTACTGTGCTAGATGTGTCCCATATCGGACAGTTTTGCAATGACGTGTGCCACACGAAGACCTCGTAGTGTAGGATTGATCTGTGCTGTTCAAAAGTCTCGCGAAAAAGTGTTAAATAGTGGACTGTCACGATCACAAGGTTTGGAGCAGTTATTAATCACGCACAAACACATATATACATGTTTTGCATGTATGCGTTGATTTTTTGACCTTTACTTTTAATAATTATAAATAATTTATATAAATGAACACCCTTTATAAATGATTTAAACCACAAAATAGCACCATTTTTCGCATACAAACATTGAAATTCAAGAATTTCATTAAATTGACCTGTAGGTAATATCTACGTAAAGTATGTTACTCCAGACATTTCATGGGCGTTTCATAAGTGTATTTGTGATTATGAGATTTGTTCAATTGCATTTTTACTATTTCTTATAAGACTGGTATTTCCGGAGTTTTCTGATTTCTAAAATGCCATACGCCATTACAAATCTACCCAATATGGAACACTTCTAGCACCATAACAAACACTTTTTAACATGAGACTACAAACTGTCGGTTAAACTCGCGCGGAAGTATCATGTAAATATTTTACAGAAAACAAGTAGTCGTTTTAATTTCCACAGAGACTGAATGTGAAATATCCTTGGTTTATTACCTACACATATTTCATTGAATTGATTTAATTCGTTTAAATGATGTTTTCGGAGTTTTCGTAAGTACTAGAGGATTGTTAAGATTCTTACGGCAAACTTTAGTTTTTTGGGAAATGTCACAATTTTTCATGAAATTTTCAACGTTTTTTGTTAAACGTTGCCAATTATATTTACTTTTAATTCTTCTAATGGTATCATTTATTCCCCGTACACGGTGGTGAAAAAATATGCTTATATTTGGACACCACTATTCGACAACTATTGATGTAATACAGGCATACTGAAAGTAGTTTTTGAACACAATTAACGGATCTGGGGTTGCACCATCAGTACCACCACAAATTTGTCTTAATCTGGTAAAACCGGTGTCTTGCTTTAACACACGTAAGAACTTTTCTCTAATGGGCTCATATTTTGCGTCACCTATTGAGTGTAGCAGTCGATTTACTTCGTCCACTATTTGTTGTGACTCCGCTAACGACAACGCACTGTTTTGTAGGTTTTATAGTTCTTGAAGCGGAAATATCTTCGAATTTTGTCTGGCTCTCCTATAGCTGCAGCCTCGTCAGGATTGAATTGTAGTATCACAGTTCTTATTTGTTGTAAATATTCAGCATAATAAAAAGCTGCCTTCAACCATGTTCCCCAACCTGTAAGAATTGGCTGTGGTGGTTCGGAAATACTGGAATACTTGCTGTGAAACGCGCGGACGTTTTGGGGATTTAATGAACACTTTTTTGTATTTATCTACCTCTACAAAACCTTGTCGAATAGTTTCTGATCCAAGATGTAAAGCATGCACTTTACACGTAACATGTACCCACATACAATTGTGTTCTTGAAGAGAACGGCCTACCAAACGCATTGTCGCGGCACAGTCGGTCACAAACATCAAACATGACTTGTTGACAGATAAAGTTATTATAACGTCTCCAGCACCACCCGCGTAATTGTTTTGCCAGTACACTCAGTTAGTCTTTTGCTAGCTAATAATAGTGAAAATGTCGGTTTAAGAGAGTCCAGTACACGTACTATAACATTTACAATAGATTTTTTTTACGATTTGTTGTCTCGTCAACACATAACCACAGCCGTGTATTTTTTAATACACATTTGATCTTATTTACAATGTCTTTGCATACAGTTGATTCATAGTTTCGCAACGTTGCGCGACTTGGTAACCTCACCTGAGGATTGTATTTATTCCAGAACTCCCGAAATAGTTGTTTATCGAGTATGTGCAGCGGAACATCACAGGCAATCATCATTAACGGTAAATCGAACATAAGCTGTGTTTTTGAAGGCACGCAATTTTTTTTAGTTTTATGCCGCACTATATTTACGTGACGTCTACAATCATCCAAGCACATCAGGTCTGTCTCGCACACCTTACAAATTATTGTAGCACCATTATAGAATAAATTCAATAATTCACTGATAAATTTTTCACTTTATCAGCGTATGGCCGTTTTTTACCCTTACGCACGTCTGACATATTTTATTATTAAATTAATATCAACAATAAAATACAACAAATAAAATTATCAACAATACAACAACACATACAAAAGAGGGATAAAGTAGCGTGTAAACGCTACGACATACAACAATGGACTAGTTTCGCGGCTAGCTTCGATTTGTCCGCCAGCCGGTCATTGCCTCACCAGATATCTATCTACCTACTGTTACACAACTGAATAGCCGTACGACTTGCCATGTACTCATGAGTATAGATACTTGAGTACATCAACTACTTCAATGCCATTTTCGAGTATTTGTATTCGAGTAACGTCCAGCTCTGTGCTGGACCCTGTATATGGTTGTATTTGGCTATCTGAGAAATTTTAATCGCACACATTTCCACCATGTGCAATTTTACGACATTTCATCTTGCTAGGCAGGGCATACTTGCTTCCTCTCAGGTTAATATCTGCCTGGACCTTCAGGTAATATTCCACCCAAACAAAATTGGGGATTTTGTGGGACATGGAAGGAAACTCACAAAAACACTAAATATCCAAGCTCCAGATGTTTATAAAGAATCTTTCTTATTTACTGTCCGTACCAAATTCACAACGAGGAACTGCTCCCTCTCACAAACCAAAAGAAAGGACGTAAAATAGAATAGGCACATTTAAAGCTTATGCAAGGCACGGCGCGGCGAAGCGCGGAGAAAAATGTTGAATAGGATTTATTTCATGTGTGCAAATATACATATCTCAACCCAACCGCTTCTACGTACCGTGCCGCGCATTACCTCGCATAAGTGTGCGGATCTATATTTGAATACAAGAAATAAATCTTATGTAACATTTTCCTCCGAATTTCGCCACGCATAAGTAAGCAACATGCATAAAGTCAACATGCAGGAACGTCTTGAGGAAGGAGAGGCAAAGGCAATAGAATAGGATTCATTGGTGAGTCTTCACTGAGTACTACTCAACTATCCCAGCTTGGCACTTGGATGCGCAGTGGTCTAAACCCCGCCATTTCAATGTAAAACGGTTGGTTCATCTCTGTCACACACTACTCTCTGCACGTCAAGTATCAAGCTAGGATCGTTGAGTAGTAGGAGTTACAGAACCCTAGAGAAATTTTTATCCATTTTGAAACAAGAAAGATTCACATCTATTTTGAACTACACAGAAAAATATTGTGTAAATTGGATTTGCCATAGATTCGGAAACAAGATTTATCCTTGATCTAAAACGATTGTATATACGAGATTCTATCGCGATTTGGAATAGTTTGCAATTTTCAATAAACAAATGAAACAAAGTTATTTTAGTAAGAAATGTATGCACTTTATTTTAATGAATGTATAATATTATTGGACCTGTTCCTTACAATTACCTAATATTTCAATCAGCTGTGTTAATTTATGATCATGATCCAATTATATGAACTAATGAAATAAAATTGGAGAAAGAATTTCTAAAATTAAATCTTAAAAAAATTTAAAGCTAAATATGTGCCAGCGTAGGTGCCGGCACGCTTAATATATCTTCTAAATTTAATACGTATGTAGAATACATTTTCACTGTTTCAATAACAAACAACTGAAAAAAAGCATAAGCGTAAGTAAAGGTATAAGATATCATCTCAATAGGCACCCACAATATATTTTTACTTTTTATTCAGCAAAATCAATATTGCAGTATTGTAGGCAGATGATTGAAAAAATTATGATCAGGGAAATTTTATCTCACGTAAGTGTTTGCCGTGTTTATTATTGACCAAGAGAATTACCTGAAAATCTCATTACCGAATTTATTCCGGGAAATCTGAATCTGTAGAGGGAAAATAATTAAATGTCAAATACATGAGATATGATTAAAAAATCTTTCAAGGATAATTCTTTCCCAGGCAACCAGCTTAGATCAGTTAGATCCCAGAATCAAATATTTTAGGGAACTTTGTTACATCACACTTGTTTTAGCCTCTTTAATTGCATCACTAGTATTTATAAATTTATTACAAAATTATAGATTGTCCACATTATATGGGCGTGATATATGATCTGTCACTATTACGTATTTATATAGTAAGAAAAATCGCTTTAATAACGGGACGTAGTGAGAGAAGAAAATAATGGATTCTTTAAATTTATTCTAACATATGATATACAGGGTGAGTCAGTTTTTTTGTAGACAAACTTTAACAGGAGATAGAACACATGTTTTTAAAAAGAAAAGTTCCTATAAACATATGTCGTAGAACGCTTCGTTTCCGAGATACAGGGTGTTGATTATAATTTTTTTTTCTCGAATTTTCATTATAACTTATAAACGAATGCTTAGATTTTTTCCATGTTTGGGGGATAATGCCTATTAATTAAGGGGCATAAAACAATCGATAAGAATGTTCAAAAACTTGCACAGTGGCGGAGTGGAGGGGGTGCTCAACCACTTTCTTAAACAGAACTTCTACACCAATGACTATTTTTTTAAAAAACTGTTATTTTCGTTATCTACATACAGTTTAACAAAAATAATGTCCCTTCTTCTCTTTCGAAATTCCTGTGCGTTTCCGAGTTATTTTGATTTTTAGTGTTTGATGTGGTACTAAATTAAGTAATTTAATCAGGGTGAGTCAGTTTTTTTGTAGACAAACTTTAACAGGAGATAGAACACATGTTTTTGAAAAGAAAAGTTCCTATAAACATATGTTGTAGAACGCTTCGTTTCCGAGATACAGGGTGTTGAATATAATTTTTTTTTCTCGAATTTTTTAAGTATGTATTTGTATGTATTGTATTTGAGTATGGCTTGATATAACAAATATTTATTTTTGACTACATTGGAAAGAGATAAAGAATAAGAGATTTTGGCTTTTTAGAATCCTTAACAAACCATATTTAGGTAGGTTTCGTTGAAAGAATTAAATATTTAGCCGATAATTGTTAATAAATAAATTACTTTAGTACCACATCATACACTAAAAATCAAAATAACTCGGAAACGCACAGGAATTTCGAAACAGAAGAAGAGACATTATTTTTGTTAAACTCTATGTAGATAATGAAAATAACAGTTTTTTTAAAAAATAGTCATTGGTGTAGAAGTTCTGTTTAAAAAAAGGGGTTGAGCACCCCTCCACTCCGCCACTGTGCAAGTTTTTGAACATTCTTATCGCTTGTTTTATGCCCCTTAATTAATAGGCATTATCCCCCAAACATGGAAAAAATCTAAGCATTCGTTTATAAGTTATAATGAAAATTCGAGAAAAAAAAAAATTATATTCAACACCCTGTATCTCGGAAACGAAGCGTTCTACGACATATGTTTATAGGAACTTTTCTTTTTAAAAACATGTGTTTTATCTCCTGTTAAAGTTTGTCTACAAAAAAACTGACTCACCCTGTATAGTAGGAGAAATCGCTTTAATTACGAGAAGTGCCGGGTAAGATGCGACATGAGGCGGGAAATATCTAACACAACATCTTCTGCCTTTTACACCGCTTACATTAAACTGAGATAAATGATTGCTGTTTTTGTTGGCACGCGACCGAGGCGTAGTTTCACTTACATTCTGTGATACTTAAAGTCCGCACTTAGTTTTGTTATCGATTTGTTTAGCAGTGCGTTGTAGGAGAAAGTGTAATATTATAAATAATAATTATTTGGTATGTGTTTATTTGCTGGTGTGTTTTTTAAAATAATTTGAGAAGGTTATCGTATATAATGTAAACATGTTTCAACCGTGGGAAGCCTCTACGTCTACATCTTATTGTATTGGTGAAAATAAAAGTGTGATAGTGATTACAGTGATAAAGAAAATCTTAGTTAATCAGTGTTTTCAGTAAGAAAAAATCTGATACATTTGAACGAGCAAGCGAAATAAATTTGCTTTAATGTTTAGAATAATCTTTTGAAGCAATGAGCCAAGCATCTCTGATGCATGGCGATTATGAAAAGCAAACGAATAATGGATTGGCGAGATTCATATCTAGAAGAAATAAAAAGAACTCAGAAGGGAAAATAGATCACTTTATTATCTACAATAATAATAATAACAGACCTTTATTTTTTGCTATACATATTTTACAATTTACAGTGGTACGAGAAAAAATATGTATACATATATATATATACACACAGATGTACACATGCACACATACATACATATATGCACCATAAATATCACCTATTTAAATAGAAAAATAAAATTAACACTTTCTTAACTATACACCTATCATAACTTATCTGTAAAAAATTAATTCTTCCTTTAACTATATTAATACATGTAATTGAAATCCTATATATAAATATCTCTAACTATTCTTTTGAAAGAAGCTATGTTACTAGCCTGCTTAGCTTTCCTACTAAGGCTATTATATGTATTTAAACCCCTGAAAAAAATTGACCTCTGTTTCATCTAGATGAAACTTGATATGATACTTACGTCACAGTAAGAAAATGATGGAGTGATGGATCTAGGAAATGTCAACCAATCTCATTGTCCCCTAATAAGAGACTCGGTTGATTATATTACATTGTGGATCAGTTGATGGATGGGTTAAAATGCATTGAAACTGTCCAGAAAAAACATGGAAGACTGTAACGTGGATTATTACAAGAACTGTATAAAATTTCTAACAAGCTTTCTACTAAGCTGGAGTTACAATTTTTTTTAATGGGACATGATCTCTATTATGAGGAAAATTATAATAAAGCACAACTTTTGGAAGTCCTGCAACGAAGAATTATGTGAAGTTAATTATGGACACTGTAGCGGAAAGATATGGCCACAAAGTGTTGAGATTAGCGCCATATTTCTATATTTTCAACATAATTGAATTAATATTGTGTCAATTAAAGAAAAATGTCACAAAAGGAAATACTTTTCCGAAATTCGATAAAAAAGTCGAGTTAATTCAAAATGAAGTGTCGAAAATGAACAAGGAAGAATGGGAAAAAAGAATTAGGAAAGTAATTACAATTGAGGATGATTCTTTAAAAATTGCTAAATGTTATATAAATTTGAACGAGGATAGTAGTTCATCTCAAAATGAAGAAGAGGGTGAGAACGACGAGGATTCAGAGGAAGAAGCGATGCGAGATGAGGTAAAGTGAAGTGATGTGACGTGAAGAAGTGAATTTTGTGATATCAATTATATTATTTATTTCCGGTTTTGTGCTCTCGTAGTGCAGTAATATTCTTTTCAGGATGTTATTATTTATTAATATTATCTGTTTTTCATTTTAACAAAAATACTTCTTTACTTATACCTAATATAAGGAAGTATAGTAATCGCGATTTTTTTCGACCTCGAGATTTTGATTGATAATTACGTTTTGAACACTCCTGAATCCATTCTGACTATGTTTCGAATGATGTCTGTTGGTTCGTGTGTATGCGTGTGGTGGTGTGCGTGCGTGCGTGCGTGCGTGCGTGCGTGCTCGTGTGGTGTGTGTGTGTGTGTGTGTGTGTGTGTGTGTGTGTGTCCACGATAACTCAAAAAATACTAACGGGAGTCTTCCTAATCTGGCAATTAAGATTTTCAACAACATTTTAGGTGACACATTAAATTTGGTGAATGTGGTACCACCAGAAGAGACATAATGAATGAAAGAAGAATGAAGGTAAAATTTCACGGAAAAAATTTAAATTTTTTTATTGCATTTCTGGACTAATCTCGACGAATTATAATTAAAAAACATTTTTACGAAAAAAAATCTGTCTGCATGTCTGTAGTATCGCGATAGCAGCCACAGTTTTTGAGATAAATCATTCAAATTTGGTACACGTGTTCTAAAGGCCAAAGACAATGATAAATTCGGTGATGAGCAAAATTGGCCTGCTAAAAGGAGGTCCAAGGGACCTAAACTTTTCTGTATTTGTCTTTACAAAAAAATATATTCTTAATGAAAGGTTATAAATCATGTCTAGTCTATCAAGCCAATAAAATGTATTTTCAAGGACTTAAATAAAGCTGATATAAACTGAAATTTTTTACACATTTGTCCTCATAAAATAGGGTTACGATAAATTTGGCAGTTTGACATTTGAAATATCTAATTTAGTTACAAAAATGTCAATGTCAATAAGAAGAAATTATTAAAATATATGACGTGAATAATTATTATTGACAGTATCGTTCGACGCTGAAAATTAATTATTTAAAATTTTTAATGAAACATTTCGAGGTATGTTATTAAAATTTAATTGAGGTAGGTGAAAAATTAAATAGAATGATTTTTTAGATCAGGGTGATATATATTAGTAAATGAAAGTTATGTGCTGGACACGTCCGATATTCTTTCAAATAATAATTCAAGAGAAGATATTATGATGCCCATAAAAACATCACACCAACAACAATCCAAAATTTGAAGGAAAGGATAATAAATGCTTTTTGAAGTATCCCTTCGGTAATTTTATGAATAGTAGAAACTTCATTCCAAAGACGCATAGAAATGTGTGCCAATTAAAATAGGCAACATGTAATATCTTCTCTTGAATTACAAAAAAAATGATTTTTAATTTTTATTGCTGAATTTTGCACTTATTGTTCAATAAATCGACAATGGTTAAAAATAGCCATAGGGATGTACATACAAAAAATGTTCGCTTTTCAATTCCATATCACATCGTCCAAAAATATACAGGATGTTCCATTTGAAAGAATTGAGAAAATTCAGTTAAAATAGTTGTAAATTTAAAAATTATTTTTGGCCACCCTGTCTACTTTTAGGAAATGAAAATGACTGAGTGTCATCACAGAGATGTCTCATAAGTGGTACTTTTTTCTTAAAATCGATAATTGTGACTGTAGTGATTTTTTTAATGTACACGTGTAAATAGCATAATTTCAACAAAAAAAAAATCATTACATTCAAGTGGTTGGGAGTGAGTCAATAATAATACAGAAGTGGAAGAAGGCCACAAAAAGGTTTTAAAAAAATGTTCTGATATACATCGCATTCTATTTAAAAAAATGTTAGTTGACCCTGTAGAATCGTCTTGGTTCGCCCTGTATATTCGAAAATAATTTCCGGTTATATGCTATTTTGTCTAGTTTATTTATGTTTTTAAAATTAAGTTTCTAGCTATCATAGAACTCGACATATCGAAGGCGGACGCACTATTGCCCCACCCTGTATGTCAGGCATGTATTAATTATAGAGCAACCGTGATATATCTTACATGGTAATATTCGGTCTTATATATTTCTTCGTTATCGCTATACAGATCGAGCTAACCCACTAGATACACGACTAGCTGTATGCGCAGTTTACAATTGCTTGTTCATCTAAAGAAATCTTTGCGCATTAACGTATTTATTAAAATTATTTGAATGTTTCACAATTTTAGTGTTTCTTTCGAGACGCCACAGATAGTAAAACACTAAAATTATGAAAAATATCAGTACAACACACAATCAAATATTGATTTTTTTTCAAATCAAAAAATAATTCTAAAAATATTATTAATATTTACATAAATAATAAAGAAAAAATAATACCAACTCTAAAAAGTAAAATAATACACAAAATAAATAAATAATTCAAAATATGCTCACAAAGACCTCCTTCTTGAGAAAGGCAATATTCTAATCTACCGTCAAAGCACCTTCTGACATTCGCGCTGGCAACAGATGAGCGACTGTAAACTGCGCATACCGCTAGATGTGTATCTAGTGGGTTGTCTCAATCTGAATACTTATTATGAAAACAGTCCATGTTAGTCTTATATGTGTGATTGGTCAAGTATGTTATATTAAAATATGTTTCTGTTATGTACTTTTAATGCAGAAAACCAGGCTCACTAAAAGCGTATAAGCTAGGCCTACGGCTATTTTTCCGTGGCTGCTACGATATTCTTAAAGTTCTTGACGTGATATTTTGCGAAAGAAAAGATTTTCTTAAATACTTCTCTAAAATCATTGATTGCGCACATTTAAATTGTGCAGGGAAAACAAATTTTATTTCCATTAATTAAATTATTCTTAAAGGGCTCGTTTATTTTTTATGGCCATTTCATGCAAGTTTATAGTAAAAATGCCTGCGGTGCGTCAATATAATTTTACACCCTATAGAATATTTGGGGTGTCCATTTTATTTTGTAGTGGTAATCATAGTATAACCACACTTATTCGGTGTACAAGGGATTAAAACAAATCACTATCGTTTATAAAATATGAACGGCTTCATATAAATGAAAGAAAATTGATGGACTAGTTACATAATTGCTATTGAATTAATTTAAAAAAAAACTTATAATAGCTATCTATGGATGGGTTTTATAAATATTTAGTAACAGTAAAGTAACAAACTAACGAAAATAACATATCACAATGAGAGATTTTAGTGCTGACACTGCCATCATTAGTGTTAGAGATGGTATACTACAATGATTGTGCATTTCAGAATTATTACTTATTTACTTATTTATTTAATGATTTTATAACAGAGGAGATTCTAGATTTGGTTGACTGAGTTCGATATAACAAAAGACAATGAAAATAAACACTTAAAAGGGTCTAGCCGGATAAGCATGTTAAAAATGCCCTTAAAGGAAATTACACGAAATGAGCGTTAACGTATTTTATTAGTTATAAAAAAATATTTGCTAGAGTATTATTCCAAAAAATCCAAGGGGGGCTGAACTGTTGCAAAAAAGGTAATTATTTTTTAAAAATATGTTGCAACTTACATAATGGGTGAAAAATTTTGAAAAAAATTCTCGAACATAGGGATCTACCAAACGAACTCAGTAAAAATTATTATGCCGTATTTGGCGCGAAATTCAAATTTTAACAAATTAACAAAAATTAAAAAACGCCCTTTTCACCTTTTTTTGAAAAGGTGCTACCATGATTTTTTTCTGACAGATGTGCCTTTGCATTACTAATACCCCTAATTTTTTTCAGAATTTTTGATTTGGTAGCACATGCTGAAAAAGAATAAAAACCTAAAATTACACAGCCCCACAAAAAAAAAATTTTTTCTGACCTAGCAACGAGACGAGTATATCCTTATGTATTTTTGATCGCTGATTCCGAATCCGGGGTCAAAACAAGTCGTACATACCCAAAAAAAAAATTTTAGAGCCAAAAAACACTCCCTGAATATTAGATAACGCTCTGAAAATGATGTTATCATTTTAATCAATCGTTTTGTTTAATATTTTCGGGAAAAATTGAATGTATTATGATAAAAATAAAGGTAAATTACAGCGTTCATCCTATCGGTATGAAACGCACCCCCATAGAGGGTGAGAACCACCCTCATCTGCCATCAAACCAATTGATAACGACAATGACTGAAAAACATCTAAAAATGTTTAAGTTTTGTTAGGTTTGCAATAAACTGACGTAGAATTCACGTAATACCCCAAAACTACCCCTATAGCGTTTCATACCGATAGGGTGAACGCTGTAATTTACCTTTATTTTTATCGTAATACATTCAATTTTTCCCGAAAATATTAAACAAAACGATTGATTAAAATGATAACATGATAACAACAATAAAGGTAAATATCAGCGTTCACCCTATAGGTATGAAACGCTATAGGGGTAGTTTTGGGGTATTACGTGAATTCTACGTCAGTTTATTGCAAACCTAACGAAACATTTTTAAATGTTTTTCAGTCATTGTCGTTATCAATTGGTTTGGTGGCAGATGAGGGTGGTTCTCACCCTCTATGGGGGTGCGTTTCATACCGATAGGATGAACGCTGTAATTTACCTTTTATTTTTATCGTAATACATTCAATTTTTCCCGAAAATATTAAACAAAACGATTGATTAAAATGATAACATGATAACAACAATAAAGGTAAATATCAGCGTTCACCCTATAGGTATGAAACGCTATAGGGATAGTTTTGGGGTATTACGTGAATTCTACGTCAGTTTATTGCAAACCTAACGAAACATTTTAAATGTTTTTCAGTCATTGTCGTTATCAATTGGTTTGGTGGCAGATGAGGGTGGTTCTCACCCTCTATGGGGGTGCGTTTCATACCGATAGGATGAACGCTGTAATTTACCTTTATTTTTATCGTAATACATTCAATTTTTCCCGAAAATATTAAACAAAACGATTGATTAAAATGATAACATCATTTTCAGAGCGTTATCTCATATTCAGGAAGTGTTTTTTGGCTCTAAAATTTTTTGGGGTGTACGACTTTTTTTGACCCCGGATTCGGAATCAGCGATCAAAAATACATAAGGATATACTCGTCTCGTTGCTAGGTCAGAATTTTTTTTTGTGGGGCTGTGTAATTTTAGGTGGTTTTTAATTTTTTTTCAGCATGTGCCACCAAATCAAAAATTCTGAAAAAAATTAGGGGTATTAGTAATGCAAAGGCACATCTGTTAGAAAAAAATCATGGTAGCACCTTTTCAAAAAAAAGGTGAAAAGGGCGTTTTTAATTTTTTGTTAATTTTTTAAAATTTGAATTTCGCGCCAAATACGGCATAATAATTTTTACTGAGTTCGTTTGGTAGATCTCTATGTTCGAGAATTTTTTCAAAATTTTTCATCCATTATGTAAGTTGCAACATATTTTTAAAAAATAATTACCTTTTTTGCAAAAGTTCAGCCCCCCTTGGATTTTTTGGAATAATACTCTAGCAAATATTTTTTTTATAACTAATAAAATACTTTAACGCTCATTTCGTGTAATTTCCTTTAAGGGCATTTTTAACATGCTTATCCGGCTAGACCCTTTCTCTCTACGCCTCTGAATAATAAGGCTGATTACTTAGGAATTTGGCAATGCTCGTTATTGTAAAATGAGGTCGTAGGTTTACCTGCTAGATGTTTTCAAGATATTTTTGTACAGGTTGGCAGGTGTGTTTTAATTAAGGAAAATTTCTGATTAGTTACTCTCTACATTTATGTTTTAATTTTATGAAATATTATCTACATTACATTTTGTCAGAAGTTAATTATGTTTGCGAAAAGTGTATAGAGAATTAATGATTTATTAATATTTTGAAGGATCCGTCTCACAAACGAGAAAAAAAGTGCGACCGAAAATAAATGATTCTATTATCTAAAAGACATTAATCTTCCATCCAAATTTATACAATGTGGAACAGCCAATTGGAACAAATTCAGATCTCAATTATTGTGCATATTTATAAAAAAATCCCGAGACACGTCGATTTTGGATTTGAAAATGACATCATGCAACGTAAAACTTTCATCCCTAAATTTAACCCCCCTTCGAGTGGCAGTTTCAACCCCTATATTTTTAAATAGTAAGTAGAGGCTTGTGATACCTCATTTGAACGTTCCTTTCATTCTCTATTCAAAAATTCTATGGTTTTAATATTTACTGCAAAAATTAACAGTAAAAAAAAATTCATCTGCTTGACGAAATTCGCTACAGCAAACTAAAAAAAACTTAATTTCAACGTAGATGTTCAAAATGAGTTCCTTAAACATCTTGGCAGCATCCTAATCTTAAATAAAAATATCTTCTAACGTTTTCCAACATCTGAGGCGTGACGGACCTTACCGCAACCGTTATTTTTCTTCTCAAGTCAGCTATATCGCTTGGCTTAGTTTTGTGTACCATACTTTTTACATATCCCGATAGAAAGAAATCTAAGAATGTAAGATCAGGAGAACATGCTGGCCATTCTAGCGATCCTGACCTACCTATCCACCGATTTGGAAATGTTACGTCGAGGTATTGCCGGACATTGATTCGGTGCTCTATCCTGCTGGAACCATATCACATCGGCTGGAACTTGTGGGTTTGCTTGAGCAGGATATAAGTTTGCCAAAGTGGGTACGACATTATTTTAGAGCAGAGCTAAATAATTATCTCCATTCAAATTGCCATCAATGAAAAACGGACCAATGACATGGTCTCCAATTATCCCCGCCCAAACGTTAACCTTTTCAGGATTTTGCGTATGTAATTCTCTCATCCAGTGAGCATTTTTATTAGCCCAGTGGCTACTGTTGTGATGATTAACATGGTCGTGAAGAGTAAAAGTGGACTCATCAGAAAACAAAACATTTTCTAGTTGGATAACATTATTATCTAACCTTTGGATCATTTGTTCAGAAAAATACGTTCTTCTATCAAAATCATCTTCACTAAGCTCCTAAGTTGGGGTCAGTTTATGGGGATGCATTTTATTTTCTTTTAATAGGCGAATAATCGAGGAATGGGAACATTTAATGCTGAAGCTGCTTGTCGACTTGAATTAAGTGGATTTTATTCAAACTCAAACAGTATATCTAATTTCTTGCCCAATTAGATAAAAGCTAATAATTCAATAGACAAAACACTATCACATTTGCACGCTGGTTTCAAAAAGATGAGGTATGGTGCAGCAATCCCAACCCAACACTTGCAAGCAATCCATGAAGAAGCGGTCACTTGAATTGTTCTCCACTGCATCCATTCTAATGCCAATACTGTTGTTGTATCAGTACGTGACACAGACGTCTTGGTAATTACTACTAGCCCTATTTTATAAATTGCGATGTACTCAACTATGGTTGAAAGCAGATACTATAAAACAGACGAAATACATTCTTATTCATGGCACCAGGAACAATCTGGCTCTCAGTAATATTGTATTTGAGTTACTTATTCCATTTCATGCCATCAAATGGTGGACTCCATTTCATATATTTCCAGGATAAGCAAAAAATCTGCCTGAAAAATATTTTTATCCAGTCACCACCCCTTACAAAATAATACATGATGCAGAGAAGATCATATGCAAGTTGCATGGAGTAACAGATGCAGAAAGTTGATGACCGTGATGAATTGAGAGCCAACGTTTTTTGTAAAGAGAAATCTTCATAATAACTTCCACTAACAGACGATGTATTGTTGTTTCACACAGAACGCGCCTATTTTCAAAAATTGTATCCTACACTTGAGTTACCTTCGCCCACAACACTGTCATAAAAAATTGGCGATGATTTTGATATCACTACTTCCGGTATCACATTACTGCAAATCACTAGTTTTTTGTAGATAGTGTATCATGAATTCGCACTTGCAGAAAGGAAAGCTCATATATGTATCGAAATGCAAATGCCGAAGACCTCAATAAAGAATGTTTAAATAAACCAGAATAAAACAGAACGATTTTGTAATAGCCATGAGAAATTTCATATTGGATATTTTTAATATTACATAATTATTTCAAATATTGTTTTGTTAGTTAACTTCTCCATTTTATACGTACCGCGGAATTATGATGTTTAGAGCGCTATACCTATTTCGAATTAAATTTTGTTCAAGCTTGTGGACGTGGCCTGTAACTAATTCCGAAATCACATTATTTGGCGGAACCACATTATTTTTCAGCTCGTTCAAGGGAGAATATAGACCGTGTACGTAGAGATGTAATGGAAAGGCCAATAACATCAACAAGAAAACGATCTACGCAATTAACCATTAGCCGACGTTCATTACAGCGAATTTTAGTGAAAGGCTTACACTTGTTCCCCTACAAGATACAGGCAACCCATAAAATTCTGCCTGTAGACCTTGAAAAACGACTTCAATATTGTAATGCTATGGTGAACCTTGAAAATGAAATTGATGAATTTTGGAACAAAATCATAATGAGCGACGAGGCTCATTTTTGCCTGAATGGAGCTGTAAATAAACAAAACCATCGTTTCTGGGGCAGCGAGAATCCACAAGTTAATCACCAGCAACCGCTACATGAGCTAAAAGTTACCGTATGGTGTGGCGTTAGTGTTAGAAAAATAATCGGGCCTTATTTTTTTTGGGGACGATCGAGGAGAAACCACCACGGTAAATGGAGATCGCAACAGAAGCATGCTGCTGAATTTTTTCGTTCCAGAAATGGAAGAACTTAATCAGGAGGATATGTGGTATCAACAAGATAGTGCCACAGCACACACAGCCCGTGAGACAAAGGCCATTTTGAATAGAATGTCCAGAGCTGTTTTAACCCTTTTAAATGAGATCAAAGATGAGCAATTGCTGTAGTATGATAAACAAAAGAGCAACGTTCCCACCTTTATCCTCCCCTACTTTAAAATCTTAAATAACACCCTACCACAATATTCTGTGAAAATTGAATTAAATTTTGTCAAATACATTCTGTGTAGTTTAGCAAAAACTGATATTCCGAAATTTGTAAATGAGTTCAATTTTTCTCATTTTATTTGTTTAATTAGAATTCGACCAACCATTACCAAGTTCACATTTTAGAAAGGTCACTATACAGAGTGAGTCTTAAGTGTGTAGTTATATTTAAACCACCGATTGTTGACATCTGCAAAAACCCACTGACACATTTTTTTTAACTCCCACGTATAATTGAGTTATCAACTTTCAAAAAAATGCGATGAAATTGTTTTGGAACTGTTAGTTACTCGAAACACCATCTGTCTTGTCAAATCACGGAATCAGATTCTGCGCTCAAATGTTGTATTGGATTAAAGCAGCGTTGCCACATTTCTTATGAAATTGTATTACCTAGCATTAAGTTTGTTCCCGAATTTGTAATGATTTTGAATGAAATAATTACCTACTTAAGCGATTAATTGCTTCATTTGACATAATTTTTGAACAATTTTAAATACCTACCTTTTAATGTAAGAAATGTACAAGTTTGCCTTTTTCTTGTACCAATCAATATATTTTTTTAAGTGTTTCGTATGGGGCGTACAACTAAAACTAAATTTTCCGATGACCAGTAAAGTTATAAAATGCTATTGACAATTTTAAGTAATCTCGAGAGGAATGTAATGTTTCCATTTCGTTTTTTCAAAGTTTATAAAACGATTTATTATTTTTGGTAATTATTTAATACTTGATAAGATGCTTCAAATTTCATGAAAAATGTTCTACTACCTCATAAGGAAGTACGCGGAACAAGAATATGTATTTTTTTTGCCAGAGACAAAAAGAAAAAATTGTATATTCACACAACTCTGTCACTTTTTACACTGGACATACGTACGTTATGTGAGCGGTATGTGATGCTTTATGTTTGGTGGGTAACAATTTGCATTTTTTCCTCAATAATATTCTGGAAGGTTAAGAGGATAATATACGTCATTTTTTTTATAAAAAAAATCCATTTTTTCCTTAGAAAAATAGCACTTTATATAGGACAGCACCACTACATAATAAAAATTCAACCACACTATAATGTGAAGTTAGCGTCGCATTTCAGATTGTGTCTAAAGTACGGCTCAAATAATTTCACTGTATTCCTGACCCTACAATAACTATGCAAATTTATGTCGGTCCCTTTAATTTTCTTGTTCTAAAATTATCTTTAACATGTCATTATTCCGTTCCATTTCTCTTGCCCGTCGCATAATTTTCAATTACTGACATTGAACAGTGACCTTCATAACAACATTGATAATTACAAAAAAAGGGACCAGAGTATTATTGAGGAAAAAATTGCAAATTATAGGTATGTCCAATGTAAAAGTGACAGAAGTGCATGAAAATACAATTTTCTTTTCCATAACGACTTGTCTCCGGCGAAAAAAATAAATACATATTTTTAACACTGACTGTCAGCAAAATATTAACAAATACTCAGGTCAAGCGATGTTTGAAAATGATATTTTCCAATTTAAAATAGCTACAAATGAAGAAGTCCAAAATAATTTAAACGCCATAAAAAGTAACGCACAAGGTTGTGATGGTCTTAACGTTAGAATGTTACGATTATGTCTTCCAAATTTGTTGCCCCAAATTATCCATATAATAAATTTTTGTACTGAGCGGTGTGTATTTCCTAATAAATGGAAAGAAGCATATGTCATTCCAATTCCTAAAAATAATAATCCCAAAGAGTTATCCGACCTAAGACCAGTCATATTACTAGTTCTTTCAAAAATTTTAGAAAAAATACTGAACCAGCAGATCCTAGAATATATTACAAAAAAAATATACTGCCAGAATGTCAATCAGAATTTATCAAAGGTAGATCCACCACAACAGCTTTAACTAAAATTACTGATGATATAATAAGAGCCACTGATAAAGGTGAGGTAACTGCATTAGTTTTACTTGACTTTAGTAAAGCGTTCGACACTATAAATCATGATCTCCTGTACGCCAAGTTGAAATTTATTGGATTTGGTGAAAAAGCATTGGCTATGATGAACGACTATTTATCTGGTAGAACGCAAAGGGTAAGGTTGAACAACGTAGTATCAAATAGTTTACACATAAGGAAGGGTGTCCCGCAAGGATCTATACTTGGGCCTCTACTTTATAATATATACACACACGACCTTAAGAATCCAACTACTGATACTAAAATTCATTATTATGCAGATGACTCCCAGTTATATAAGTCCAGTTATATAAGTCTTTTCCTGTTTCCTCATCAGTGGAGTCTGTTTCCATAATAAATAGAGATCTAAATCAACTAGTAGATTCAGCTAGAGATCATAATCTTAAAATCAATATCAGTAAGTCCTCAATAATGTATTTTGGTAGCAAAACTAATATAATAAGAGTACAAAACTTGGGAATACCAATAGAAATTAACAATGTTCCCTTAGAAATAAAGCAATCATGTAAAAATCTCGGTTTAATACTTGATAACAAATTAAAATACGACTATCATATTAACAACTTAATTCGATGTTCCTATGCCAAGCTAAAATTGTTTTACAGTTACAGAGACACCCTTCCAGTAAAACTAAAAACAATAATTTGTGACTCACTAATTCTAAGTAGGTTTAACTATGCTGACACTGTTTATGGCCCTGGACCGTACAAAACAAAATTGAAAAGGTTCAAAGATCATGCGTACGCTTTATTTAGGACTTAGGAAGTATGACCCCGCTTCAAATAAGATCAAGGAGTTAGGTTGGCTTACTATGGAACAAAGGCGATATGCACATCTAGCAAATTTGGTTCACAAAATATTATTAATAAGCGAACCTACATATTTGAGGCAATTATTGATAACACGCTCAGCTATTCACTCTGTTAATGTCAGATCAAATACTCTATTATCCATCCCGACATTTAACACCACACAGTTTAAAAAATCTTTTACATATAGTGCCTGTCATCTCTATAATAAATTACCCATTCACATAAAGAGATTAAATAAATACATTTTCAAAAAAAAATTCGTCTTCACCTACACAACCATTAACGTGAAATGAACCTATTGGGATATAATATGTAATATTGACTTATTGGGTTTCTATATTATGTGATATGTCTGCATCTGTGTGAATGTAGATCTAGTTTTTCTAGTTTTTTTTTTCTTTTTCTTGTCTCTTATTTCTAATTACAAATTTGTTCATTTAAAAATTAAACGCTCGTATGTAAAACTGTAATTACTTTTGTAATGTGTATATATTAATATACAAATAAATTTTTATTATGCTCATAAACTGCTGCCACCATATTATATGTTATATAGGTATATATTTTTTTTGGTATAATTATAATTGTAATTGTTTTCTGTAATTTTAATTGTAAGGGTTAAGTGGAAGAGCGCCTTATAAGTGAACTTCGCCCTAATAAAGACGTTTATTATTATTATTATTATTATTATTATATAATTTTCCACGAAACATCAAAACACCATATACTGCACTCGACGCGTGTTTTGCCAATCAAGTTGGCATCATCTGGAGATGATTAAAAGTGTTACATATTCTTGTTCAGTGTACCTTATTATGAAAGGGTAGACAAATTTTCCGGAAATTTCAAGCATCTTATCGAGTACTAAATAATTACCATTTGTAAGGAACCCTTTAGATCATGTGACCTCTCTGATCGTAGGTGTATTTTTTCGAATTAGTTTAACTGAATAAACCAAAAATAATGTCTATAATGAAACTTATTACAAAATACAATAAAGCCTAGTAATATCTGTTGATTCATTTGAATTAGTTACATCAGTTCGAAAAAATACACCCCATGTTACTTAACCGTAATCTCCTTTCAAGAATCAGTTTTATTGTGATAGTTCGCGAGTGTTCGTATCTGTCGCTGCACCAGCATTTATAAAAGTGTGTTTTATACCGTTATTTATAGTTTTGTGATTAAATTTGTGAATCGAAGTTTTTAGTTGCTGTGTTACCGTTATTTATTATTTATAATTTGTTCGTTTCTTGTTTTCTTGTTTTCTTAGCCGCCTCTCAAGTCACCGAAGTAACCCCCAGAAAAACCTAGGATATTGTGTTGGGTAAAAAAAACGAAGCCTGCAGTTTATTGTGGAGTTTAAGACACATCTGTGGCATCGACAATTCCCTCTCCTATCTTAGTCCGAAACAAATTACAAATAAAATTATTAACTTTCTTCAAGTGAAATCGAACCATCGACGTTCGGTACCGAGTAAATAGCTTTACCCACTCGGCTACTATGCCCACATTTTGGTGGTTCACTTTGTGAAAAAGTAGTGATTATGAATGGCAAATAATTATTATTCTTTTATTTAGCCAATAACAATTTAAAGAAATAAAACTGTTATTCATAGCAAAAAATACGATACCTCATTAGAAAATTGTTATTGCCCAGCAAGGACCACGGGGTACCTCCCTTGCCAGGAGGGGAATGGGTAGAGGGTTAGGTTAGGTTAGGTTTCTTTTGAGTGGGTCCCTGTGGACCCTCCACTGCGGCCTTCAGCAGGCCTACTGTGGTTCACACCTAGTTATATTTCACCCAATAAGTTCAGTCTCTTAACGAAACATAATTTTATTGGTTGAGAATGTGTCCAGATCCTCTGGCAGTAGTTGCCCTTTACCAAATATTGAGAATCGGATCCTCTCCACAGCGGGACAGGTACATAGGATGTGGTTTGCCTTCTCATCATCTTCCAGGCATAGACGGCACTCAGCGTTTTCCGCTAGGCCGAGTTTATTCAGATGGTAGTTTAGTCGGCAGCGCCCGGTATAAAGGCCTGTTAGAGTTTTCAGGTTTACCATGTTTAACTCTAAAAGTTTCTTAGCTCTTGATTTCAAAGGATATTTTATAAACGCCTTCGAATGAACTAATCCTGGTAACTCTTGCCAATACTTGAGAGTTTTCCTTTCAGCCCAGGTTGAGATAACCATCTTAGCAGTACTTAAAGATATGCAACTATCGGTTCTGGTCCGATGATTCGTGATCCCGCTCCTTTTCTGGCCAAGGAGTCGGCTATTTCGTTACCTTCCATACCAGAGTGGCCGGGTATTCAGACCAGAGTCACTTTATTGTTTTTGCTCAAATGATTTAGAGCCTTCTGACAATTCCATACCATTTTGGAGTTACACCGGTAGAAGCCAAGAGATTTTATAGCTGCTTGGCTATCTGAGAACATTTCTATCGATCTGCGTGTAAGATGCATATATTCCAGGCTTCGCACACATAGTTCTATGGCATGAACCTCAGCCTGAAAAACAGTTGCATGAGTACTTAGGCTTGAAGATATCCTCATCCTTGGTCTGTAGCCATATACTCCGGCTCCTGTCCCCTTGGGACTTTTGGAGCCGTCTGTAAGCCAGCAATTGTCTGCCCTCAGTAGGTCAGCTTTATTCCGATCCCACTCATCTCTTTCCGGAGAAAGGATGTTGAAGGTCAGCTCGTAGTTGGTCATGCTAGGTATAGCATCCGAGGGCATTCCCAGGATGCTGTGATTCTCTATATCATCCAGCAACCTATTCCGCTCCATGATACTAGTCTGCGGCATATTAATGGCTGCTTGTTGCATTCTGTAGGTTGCCCACCTGGCCTCTTTTTCCAAATATATATGAAGAGGGGGCAAATCCAGAAGGATTTCCATTGCAGCTGACAGTGTGGTGCTAATTGCTCCCGTTACGGTCATGCATGCTAATCTCTGCAGTCCAGAGAGTTTGGCTTTGGCCGTCCGTTGTAATCTTTTCGGCCACCAAACAATGGATCCGTATATTATCATTGGTCTGATGACCGTGATGTAGATCCAGTAAATTTGTTGGAGACCCATGCCCCAGGATTTACTACAAACACGGCGGCATGTCCATAAGGACAGCTTTGCTTTGTGGATTACCATTTCCAGATGGGAGTTCCAATTAAGTGATCTATCTAGCGTGATTCCTAGATATTTCACCTTCTCCGCAAATTGAATAATTTCACACATTAAGGGTTTTAAGTCCTCCAGCTTCTTTTTCCAGATGAATGGTACTATTACTGTTTTTTGAGGGTTTACAGACATCTGTTTCCTGTCGCACCAGTTACTCACTGCATCCAGTGTCTCTTGAAGGGTATTCGATATTCTTCTTCAGAGTTTCCTCTGACTAGTATGACTAGATCATCTGCATATGCAAGAACCTCAACCACCCACAGTGTGAGAATAGCCAGTAGGTCGTCCACAAGACGTGACCACAAAAGGGGGGAGAGAACCCCACCCTGCGGACATCCTCTTGTGGCTCTAAACCTAACTGTTTCTCCCTGTAGATACGTTGTTATAGTCCTATTTGATAGCATAGCACAAATCCAGTCGCCTATAGTAGGCTCAATTCCTCTGACAGCCACTGCTGCATATAAGGAAAGGAGTCAGGAAGTGCATTATTAAATGCTACGGTGGTAGTCGAATTACTTCTATATCACGAGATCGAGCAATTTCATCTACGGCATATTATCGAAATTGTGGAAAATGCTGTCTTGCCAGTAATAACAGTTCCGGTTTAATGTATGACGTATCAAATTTAACGTATTTGTCTGTTAACCATTTTACAATTTATTTTTCTTCATTCACTTGTAGGCAGCTGTACTATTCTGTGAGAAAGATATCAGGCATTATCCATAACTACAACAGAACCACGTTCTAGTTTGTGGCAAATTTTTTGAAACCACGTCTCAAAAACCATCGCATTCATATCTTCATGATAATCCCCCGTTTTTTTTTAATCAAACATCAAGAGACCATCGTCGATGAATCCATTTTCATATTATTAAGCATCTCCCTTTTCCAGCTGGCATCTTCAAACCAGTGGACTAACGCCCCATAAATGCTTGACTTGAACTTTTTATGTTATCTTGCCAAACTTTTGATACGCTGTACCCGTCTTTTAACCACGTTACATCCAAATAAAAGATTTCCTTCCCTTCTTCACGAACTTTTCTTACTTCTCGAATATAATTTCTTCTCCAACAAACAGTTTCCTCTTTCTCAATTAGCATGCTTTTTCGATCTACTTTTGCATAGGTAAAATTAAGATCCTTCAATGTTTCCCACAACTTTGTTTGGCCAATTTTGGGTGTAACACTGTCTTCTTCAATAGCTTGTTGCAGCTTTTTTAATATAGGCGGCTCGTTTTTAAAAAATAGGGAGGGAACTTTCGACGAATGTCATTTTTAGCATCATGATCGACGGTTATCTCCCCCTACCAGAGCTCTTTTTAAAGTGGCTTAACTTTTCCTTTCACCTTGTCTTCTTTTAGAATTTTGTATACTGCAATTTTGCCAATATCTGTATACTCACTACATTTACTTACCAGATCATCTTTGGTCTTCATTGAGTAATCCCTGGTTAATGCTTTAAAAATATTTAAAACCATATTTTTTTTATTGTGTCAGGTTTTTTCGAAGTCTTACTTTTTGGAACATCCGGCAGTAACTGATGGACTTGAATTTTTTCGTGGTTCTTCCATTGCCCAACACTCACTATATCACAATATTGACAATAAGGTATAATAAAAAATTTACAAACTCCCGTATTTCACTTTCAATAAAGCAATAATCACCTATATGCGTCGCGAATATCCCGATAGTACATATGTATTTACCTGCACACATGGAAATCGAAATGCAATTGATCTTAGACCATCCACTTACCTTATTATTCCTATAAGCATGGTGTAATGCGCTTAACACGTGGGAAATACTTTCGAGAAACAGGAGAAAACGTCTGGAGTAAGACAGACCAGCGACTAAGAAACATATTCATAGTTTTTATTTGGGTGTTGTAAATATAATTTTTTATAAGTAAAATCACAAATAATCCATTTGACTTTTTTTTAATTAGAACTTTAATAAATACCTATATTTGTAAATAATAAATAATATATTGTTTAATGTTTATAAAATTCATATCATGTATTTAATTACAACATAACTTTCCCTAATGATTGTTTTTCATATTAAAAATGAAATGTATTCATTAATAAAAGAAAATATTAATGATCATCAATATGAGTTCATAGGTATTCTTAATCAAAATATTTCATGTTTATTATTGTATTATTATTTCCTACGTATGCACGCCGTTGAATCCGCATTCCTTTACTCTACAGAATTTACGAAAACACTATAGCATGATTTTTCTCGCTTATATACACCTTAATTGCTTCTAGTTGTATAAATGAAGTTTAATAAACACTGTTGAACGAAAAATTAAAGTGGTATGTTAAGCTAAGAATAAAGAATATAAAGAAAAAAATTGTATACTCTACTGGGTTTAAATTTAGACATCTCATATTTATTATTCTTCATTACCGATTTGAATTACGTCATTAAAATACTTGTTGTAATCCATATCCCAATAATAACGTTAGTGGGCGAGCGGGGTATCCCGAGCAGGTCAGAGTTATAAATTTGAATAATATTGCAACAATTTGGGAGGTGTTATTGGAAAATTAAAAAATTGTGTAGTCAAGTATGATAAAAATTCGCGAAACTTTATGTGCAACGTTTTAGTTCTAAAATTATCATTTCCAAAATCCGTTGACTTTTTTAAAAATCTGAAATACATCGTTATAATCGCTTAAGTTTTTATTATGTACTAGCGGGTAACAAAATCAAAACGTTAGCTTATACATTTTTTTAATAATGGGGTGTATGTTTAAAAAAAAGTTGTAGATGACTATTTCCTATTTCCCAAAAAGTACTATAAGTATACGCCAGTTTTATTTATAATAAAATACCCAACAGGTTAAATATTCAATTATTGGATAAATTTACACAGCAAAATAGTAAAAAAAAAAAACAGAGAAAACTACAATAATGATAAAAAAATAACAAATACTCTCAAACAATTAGGTACATAAAAATGACGTAAATATACATAAAACAACAAAATTAAACAAAAAAACTCAAGTAAAAACGTAGACATAAATGGTTTTGATATCAGTTATATTGCAAAATAATATATCAAGCTGTGATTCAATACCTTCAATTGTTTGACTTCACGCATAGCAAATGATGTTTCAAAAACTCAGCCTGGATATAATAATATGCAAATTAAGAAGGGCTATGGTGGTCTCAGACTTAATTTCATTGTGGAAGGCTGTATAAAATAATAAAAAAAACACACCCAATAAATTACACAACCCCCAAACCAAAGCAGAAACTGCTCGGACAGGGGTTACACAGTTGAAAAAAACTCGGACACACAACCAAATCCTTCGACTTTGCTAGAATCGAAACCGGGATTTCAACCCGGGAGTCGATAGGCAGTAAACCAGCTAAGTTTTTCACTTAACGCTCTGGCCTACTACGATACCGAGCTCGGTAGCATAGGGCATAGTACGCCTTCTAATTAAGCTATTCATACTACTAAGACGTACATAAAGAATCTCTTCCGGAGTACCTCTTATTGGACTGTCTAAGGCTAAGTAAGGTAGTTGATTTGAAAAAACGTCTTTGGACTCTCTCAATGGCAGAAATGCGTATGGAATAGATAGGACTCCAAAGGGCAGACGCATATTCCAATTTAGATCTAACACAAGTTAAGAACAGCCATTTTCTCAAGAGATTTAATTAGAAAGCCTAAGCTCTTGTAAGTAGATACTACATTTATTAATATTATCCGTAAAAGAGAGTCACGATTGAAAAATAATATCCAAATCTTTTATTAAAGCCCATCGACTTAAGATAGACCCAACGAGAGTGTAATCAAATAGTTGCAAATATTTTCCACGGCTATGTATTACATTACATTTACTGGCATTAATAGGTACATCACTGCCAATACACCCTAAATTTATAAGATCTAAACTTCCCTCCACACGCTTAAAAAAATGTATTTGGAGCAACAGAAATTTCTTGGTATATGCGCAACTAAATTTTTGTTTGTATAAAGAGAATCTAAGTATTCACACTTAAAAATGTTTGTTTGATTCAAGAAAATTATTTCTCTTGCGCAAATTTGTTTGGTCGAAATATAATTTCTTTCAAGTCAAATATAATTAAAATTAATTTGAATCAAATAGGATATCAAGACTTAAATTCTCTTTATACAAACAAAAATTTAGTTGTGTATATAGTACACAGAAATTTCCTGTTGCTCCAAATATATTTTTTTAAGTGTGTGCAGTTTGAAACAATCAAGAAAAGATTTCAGTCAAACATTTTTAGATCATTCGTGTAGAAGAAAAAACGAGAGATCATTAATAAAATTATCAAACATGGAAGAGCCATGAATTGAACCACTCGAGGTTTGAGTAAATTTGACAAACTGGTATCCATGACACTGTACAAACTGAAATCTTTCATTTAAATACACATTTAAAAAAATATATTTGAAGCAACGAAAAATTATTAACACCAAAGAAAAATTTTCTTTGTATACCGGGTGGCCACGAGACTAGGGCCTTGCCTTATATCTCTTTCAATTATGAACCGATTTAGACGAAATTTGGTACAAAGATGTTAGACCTAATTTCGAATGGTACATGCACGGCCGTCTCTAGAGACGGTCGTAGTACATGCATATACACTGTGTCCAAGATAAGAATGCACAGCATGGGCATCTTGGAAATGGTAGGAGATACGAATTCGATTAAATAGGGAAAAAGTCTCGTAATTAGGATACTGTGATAGTATTTATTGGTCTTAACCAATTTCAAAAATTATTTTTCGTTTTTGATTTATTTCGAAAAAAGTAAATTTTTGAAATTCGCTTTTAATTTTTTTCCACGTTATTATCAAAAATATGAAAAAACAAACAAAACATCCTCATTGTACTTTCTAATGAACTTTAACGTGACAATGATATTTTCTCCCTTCAACGTTTCGTAATCGTGGAACCATCATCAACTTATTTTTTTTAAATACGGACCTGGATTTTTTTTACGGATTTTGAATGAATTCTTCATTCTAAATTCACCTATGTATTACACATAGAGCTTACAACATGTTTTTCTCTAGTTATAGTCGTTACTAGGATTTATGTAGTACGGCCTTTACTTTGAAAGTTGCAAATAAAATGTATTAATTATTTCAGCCTTCAGCAACGGAAAATAAAGCAAGAAATAAATTTTAAATCGTCTATTTTTAAATACTGATTAGGAGCAAGCAAATCGGCAAATCCGATCACGTTTTCATCAATCTACATTTCTCATAAATGTGAACACTCTAAATTCAAAAGTAATACCATGAGTTCGATTAAAGATTATTTCATTTAAACCGATAAAAGTCAAGCAAAAAAATATGCTCATTGTGCTACACGTTGAGTTACCTTTTTTTAGTGATAAGTAGGCTAGTAAAAACAATGATTATTTGAGTTTAACGATCTGTCATATTCATAAATAGTCGTTGTCTTTATACATATTTATACTAATGGATTCGTTTTCGAATGAAGAAAAATTTGATATGGTAACATGTTACATTTTGTGCCACCGAAATTGTGTTGATGCTGAAAATTTGTATCTCGATAGGTACCCAGAAAGAAGGCAGCCTGATAAAACAATTTTTAGAAAGTTAGTGTCAAATCTTAAAGAACACGGTTCTTTCCGAAAACCCATTCGGTCTCGACAAAAACTGTGTAACGAAGAGAAAGTAAACAGTGTATTGTTGACAGTTACTGAAAATCCACGTGTATCAACTAGAGAAACTGAACGAGCTACTGGGATATCAAAATCCACGTCCAGTTTTATTTTACGAAAACATCGGTTTCATCCTTATAAATTTAGAATTTGTCAAGGGCTTAGGCCAGGCGACGAAGAAAGACGCAGGACATTCTGTGAGTGATATACTAGGAAATGCCAGGATAATGAAAATTGTCCTCATAAAGTAATTTGGTCAGACGAAAGTATGGCCAATAATAATGGTATTTTTAATCGAAAAAATACATATTATTGGTCCCGAGAAAATCACCACTTGTTCAAACCAACCAGACACCAACACCGCTTTGATTTTAATATGTGGGTTGTCATTTTTGGTACAAGAATTATAGGCCCTTACCATGACTCATTGACTGCCCAACGTTATCAGAATTTACTTGACACTTATCTTGAAGACACCCTAGACAACTTACCTCTCGCTGTTTCCCAGAATTGTTGGTTCCAACAAGATGGTACTCCAGCACATAATTCTAGGGCTGTTCGAGGATATTTATCCAATCGGTTCCCAGAAAAATGGATTGGCACTCATTCTACAGTATCCTGGCCAGCATGATCGCCGCATATGACACCGTTGGATTTTTTTCTGTGGGGATATATCAAAAACTTCATATACAGGCATAATTTTGAAAATGAACAAGATTTAGAGGCATCTGTTACCGAAGCATTTAATGTAATGGAGTAATGACTCCAGAAATGCTAACTAGAGTTTTAGACTCTACTATACGAAGATGCTATCTTTGTTTAGAAAATAACGGTTCCCATTTTGAACATTTATTAGAGGTTTGACATATATGGTTTTAATAAAATCGATTGTGTTTTATCTGTGCAGTTACTGAGGTTAATACATATCTAATTAATTTATTATTATTCAGTATTAAACCATTTGTTTTGTTAACTGATTATTATTTAACGTAGTAGATGGACGAGTACCTGATAAATTGTATTTGTATCTAGTCTTCAAATTAAATTTATTATTTATTTATTTCATAAATCCTAGTAACGACTATAACTAGAGAAAAACATGTTGTAAGCTCTATGTGTAATACATAGGTGAATTTAGACCATTATATTCTAATTACGCAACTTTTTCCCCATTTAACCGAATTCGTATCTCCTACCATTTCCAAGATGCCCATGCTGTGCATTCTTATCTTGGACACAGTGTATAGTCAAAATGGCCGACTTCTGGTTTCGCCGGAAGTGCGTTTACCTTTGATTTTTTAAATGCATCACCCAGTATATTTTGTTTTTCGGAATCTACAACTCAAATTGCATAGGATAGTGTTGCCAAATTTACATTTTACTCAAGGAATTTTTTCTTCTTTTCAACTTTTTTTTGGCAGTGGAGTCTAGTAACTCATATTAATAGTGATTTCATCAATTAAATCAATAACAAAAGCCTCATGAAAGAATAAAATGTGCCAGATGTGTTTTTTTTTAAGAAAAAAACATTTTTTTAAATGGCACCTACTAAGGGCCATAATGCCATTAAATAGAAAATTTAATTAATCTAACGATATCCATCATGCACCACTTCATCTTTGTCTAAAACTGAAAAATATTTATTATTTTTTAAAGTGCTTTCTTTCATGTAATAAGTAACATGCGTTTATTGGAAAACATAGTAAGGAAAGAAATAAAATTTTCTAATGTCATGTCTCTCGTAAACTATTAGGATTTGCAAGTTGCATAAACTAATTTAAAAAGTACTTATGTATTTAAAATTTCATTTAGAAACAATATTTTTAGTAGAACATCATTTAAAAAAATAAATAAAATGTTACAACAATTAATTATTTTAATTATTAATGTCGCCCATTTCCCTAACAAATAATTTAGCCCTATATATTGTGCATCTCAACCCGCTTCTTAGTTCGTTTTCAGGAATTTCTTGAAATGCATGTTGAACTCTGGTCCTTAAGTTGTCTAAAGTAGTGAGTGGTCTGGAGTAAACTTTATTCTTAATGTGACCCCATACATAAAAATCTACAGGAGTCAGATCAGGTGATCTCGCTGGCCACCTAATTGGACCATTTGTTCCAATCGATCTCTGTCCATAAGTGTCATCCAGGTATTGCCGTACCATGGCAGCATTATGAGGTCCTGCCCCATCCTGCTGAAAGAACATGTTTTCTCTAATGTTCGGGGGGTAAAGTATTTATATCATTTTCGATTTCATTTTCCAAAAATCCAATATATCTTGGGCCTGTTAACGATCCGTCGAAGAAAATAGGTCTATTAATTCTTGTCCCTATACTTCCTACCCAAACGTTGAATCCAAATCTATCTTGGAAATTACCTTCTCTCAACAATCTAGGTTTTTCTTGAGCCCACTGCCTTGTATTATTTCTGTTTAACATACCATTATTCGTAAACCTAGACTCATCTGAAAACAGTATCTTTGAAACAAAATCATTATTTAAGTCTTGATTATGCAAAAACCAATGACAATATTCTAGTCTTCTTTCCGAGTTGTTTTTATATAAATGCTGATGTAAATTATATTTATAGGAGCGATATTTATGTTTTTTTAATATTTTTCTGATATTTTCCTTGCTCACGTTGCATTGGTTTTCTTATTCTCACAGTGAAGCTGATGGAGAAAATTGAACATAGGCCAATACGTTAATATCTGCCTCTTCGTTGACGATTAACTCGTTGTGGTTTTGATTAGCTAGTTTTTTTCTTAGTATTATATCCAATTTTCTAAAATAAGTCCTTAGTGGATGCCGCCTTAAAGGAAAGCGAGCAGCGTACAGAACATTTCCATTAAGAGCGTTTTTGTGACATTCCCCATATATTAATATTATATCGATTTGTTCGTTTCGAGAATAATGATTCTGGTTATTATATTCCATTTGGGAAGAAACTATTAAATGCACTATCAAAATTAGATGAAGTTAAAACTGAATTTATTTCAATGTTGTCATGACATTAGACACCTTTTGTTTTCCATGGCTAACTATTATTTTATCAAACTAAAGGGAGTATTACATTGCATATTTTACAATTTACTAAATAAATATTTTTAGTTTTAGACAAAGATAACGTGGTACATGATGGATATCATTTGATTGGTAATTAAACTTGCTATTTAATGGCATTATGGTGCCATTTAAAAAAATGATTTTTTCTTAAAAGAACACGTATGGCACATTTTATTCTTTCATGAGGCATTTGTTATTGATTTAATTGATAAAATCACTGTTAATATGAGTTACTAGAATCAACTGGAACAGATTTTTTCCCAATCACGGCTTTCTACTGTAAAAAATAAATTTGAAAAAAAGAAAAATTCCTCGAGTAAAATGTAAATTTGGCAATTCTATCCTATGCAATTTCAGTTGTAGATTCCAAAAAACATAAAATATACTGGGTAATGCATTTAAAAAATCAAAGAAATTTGCTTTCTAATGTCTCAAAAATATTTTATTAGAAACTCTACATGTGTTTTGGCTTTTTAGGCCTTTGTCAAGAGTACAGGGAACACTGAACAGTAAAATTTGTATTCATTGCTTATATAATCACAAAAAGTTTAAACTCTCGTCATTTACCATTTATAATGTGAATTGAATTTTTTGATTAAGTGAATTTAGAAGACCTACGAATTTATTTAGCCGTCTTTCCGTCCCTTTCCAAATGCAAAACACATCGTTTACATAACGGACCTAGAAAAATATGTTTTCAACTAACACGTTTTTTGTATTAAAGAGTACATTTTCAAAATCGGATATAAAAACTTCAGTTAGTAAGGGAGATATTAGTAAACCCACTGGTAATCCGTCCAATAATTTATAAATTTCCCCGTTAAATTTAAAATAATTTTGGTTAGCACAATTTTTAATCATTAAATTTAGTTGGTTTTTAATGTCACTGTCAATACTGAAGTTATTTATAAGTTTGTCTATTATTTTAAATAATGAGGCATTTATTATTTTGAATTTATATATTTGATGTGATAGGATAATTGATACACATTGTTTTATGGTTTTTAAAGTGTCTGCTTGTTATTTATTAGTTAGGTCATGATTTAATTTTATTATTTCATTTGTGTTTAAAATTGAAGATATTTTTGTGCTATTGAGTATAGCACAAAATGTTAAAATTATTATTGTGTCAGCTTTGCAAAAAATTAAATTGTTATAATACTTTTTACACTTGCTGTTTCTGTTTTATTATTTTTACATAATTCAATGTTATTGAATAAATTTACAACACTAAGTTTGTCCTAATCTGAATATTACTTAAAGAGTTTAAGGCCAATTCTGTATTTACTGCAAGTAACTCTACTTCTTGTTTATTATATACATTAGGCGAAATTTTAAACCTTACTCTAATAAATTAATTTCATTACTAATAAATTCAATTTCAGCAAGGTTGACTAATCTAGGATAAAATTTAAAAGTGGATATACGAAAATTATTTACAGGGATATTAGAACTATTAGCAAGATTTGTCTTACTTTTTATTAAATTTTGATGTTTTTTGTAGCGATTTCTGTATTGTGAGGGAACTATTTTCTGAATCTCTTCTCTGATTTGATGGTCCAAATGTTGAAAGACGAAAAAGTTTTCTTAAAAAAAGTAATTCAACATGTATTAACTTCAAATGGAGTTCCAGGTTGTTTCTTCGAATGTACCAATTCTTACGCTCTAAATCTTGCCATATTTTGTAGGTCATTTCTGTAGTCTGTTTCGCTTCTATTGAATTATGATTGCACTGGATTTTCATATGCTTTGGTGTAATTTTATGCTTTAAACACTTGCCGATGAACCAAATGTGATTCGACCACTTTTTTAGCTTTAATAAGCATTTTCTATATAAATGTGCTAATTTTGCTGCACTAGCACTTTTAATGCACTGAACTGATTCTGCGGTAGGTTCCTTATGAAACATTATTAAATCTTTTAAATATATGAGGAAACTTGCTTTTTAATGTTTCAAAAATATTTTATTAGAAACTCTGCATGTGTTTCGACTTTTTAGGCCTTTGCCAAGAGTATAGGGAATACTGAACAGTGTAATTTGTGTTCATTGCTTATAAAACCACATCTGGTTCCTACTATAAAACTGTTATAAAATATGCTTTTATAATTTGGACATTAATTTACTTTTTAAATCTAAATTATTTTATTCAAAATATGGCGATCGGTAAAAATGTGTTGTTCATTCGTTAAATTTTTATTATTTTTAATAGCCTTACTTATTTCTAATTGTTCTAATAGATCAAGTTTCTTTCCTTTCTTTTCCGAAATGGAGTAATTTGATATTATTTAAATCTATAAAATGACTGTTTTCTATGCAATGTGTTGACATGCCTGTGCTATATACATTGTTCAAAATAGATTTCTTGTGTTCCTCGAATCACTTTTTTACATTTCGTCCAGTTTTCCCAATGTATATAGCATCTCAGTCACTACATTGTAACTCATATACTTCTATTTTTTGAAACTTTTCAGTTTTATCTTTGTTATTAATTAACATGTTACCTAAATTATTTTTATTTACTAAAATTGTTCTACATCCCAGTTTATTCAGTTTATTACTAACTCCATTGCTGATCGTAGGCCTATAATTAATACATTTATATCTCTTATTTCATTCCTGAGAAGAACCGGCATAAAACTCTTTAAGTAAATTTTTTTTTTGTTTGTTTTTTATTAGATTATCTATTAGGGTTTCTTTATAGCCATTGTTTTTTGTAATTTCTTTAATTACATTAACTTTTTTTTAATTCTTTTCGATTAATAGAAATATTAATAGATGATGTATGTAGCTGTGGAATGGTGCCATTTTAATTTGCAATGATTGTTTAGATTTACTATGAATTACTATATCTGTGCAAGTAGGTTTACGATAAATGTCAAACTCAAAGCTATTGTTGATATTTTTTGCATTAATGTCTAAAAGCTGAAACCTTCGTCATTTTCCATTTCTAATATGAATTATATTTTTTGATTAAGTAAATTTAAAAGACCTAAGAATTTATTTAACTGTCTTTCCGTTCCTTTAAAAATGTAAAACACATGAATAGACAGGGATGTAGAACAATTTCAGTAAATAAAAATAATTTAGGTAAAATAATGTTAATTAAAAGCTGAAAAGTTACAAAAAACAGGTGTATAAGAGTTAAAATGTAGTGTTTGTGATGCTATATATATTGGAAAAACTGGACAAATATAAAAAGCATTCGAGGAACCAAGAAATCTATTGTAACCAATGCATCTAGCAAGGGCATGTCAACACATTTTATAGAAAACACTCATTATATAGATTTAAATAATGTCAAATTACTCCATTTGGAAAATAAAGGAAAGAAACTTATCTATTAGAACAATTAGAAAGAAGTAAGGCTTTAAAAATAATAAAAATTTAACGAATGACAACAATTTTTACCGTTCACCATATTTTAGACAAAATAATTTAGATTTAAAAAATAAAGTAATATGTCCAACTTATAAAAGCATATTTTACAATAGTTTTATAGTAGGTACCGTTGGTTACATAAGCAAAGAATACAAATTTTACGTTCAGTTTCTGTACTTTGACAAGGCCAAAAAGCAAAACGTGAGAGTACAAAAAATATTATTAAAAATAAAAAGTAAATTTCCCAATATTTAAAATATTTATTTAATCATCAATTAAATAAAATGAGAGAATTACAACTTTGGTATTTTATATTTAGGTGTTTGAGGGTGTTTGAATATTTATTACCATTTATAAATAATCTCACCTCTCTATTGGAATATATATCGTGTGGTATTTTGGTCTACCTGTACAATCAAATAAAATTGTTTATTTAGAACTTTAAATTTTTTTTAAAATAAAGTGTCACTTAAATAATGTAAATATAAAATATTTTCTATGTTTTCGTGTTTGGTGACGTATTTTGAATTTTGGCGACTTTTTAATTTTTCCTCTACGTCCACGTCCTCTCTATCGTTCATTCAACAAAGCTGAACGAAAATAATATATATTATATTTTGAGAAACTAGTATACAGCTGCTTGCTTCGACACTTTATTTATAGAATATAATTTACATCAGTATAACACATATTTTGTAAAAATAATTTATTCATTGTTGTTACTTATTATTTAACAAAAGAAATGGAGGAGCATCATTTTCATAAACAATTTTTAATTATCGTAAAATAGAAAAAGAGTATAAAATCTATATAATATAGAATAATATTATTGTTCATTCTACGTGGCTGATTCATGCCGCTAAATTGCCAAGGACTTTTTTAAATTTAATTCAATATAAGTATTAGGTTTCTGCTTAGAGACTGTATTAACAGACAAAGTAAAAATTGTAAGCGGGCTTCCAAAAATATATCATTTAAATTTTCTCACTTTCTAGTACTTATTTTTTAATGAGATAATTAATTGTTGTACCTATGCAAGAAATATGCTGTACAAGAAGAACTGAAACTAGACACTAAACATTTTAGTTTTACTTTGAAAAAAAGAGTAATTCGTGTAGCCCAAAAGTTCTCAGAAATCTCATACCTACTTTTAGCCGAGGAAATAAAGCACTAAAAACGGCTCAACCTCCGAAATTTCCGCAGCAAGACGGATTTTAATGCGGTTTTTTGCATTCGATTCGTGAGAGCATCAGGAAATTTTGTGAACTAATCTGATGAATAGCAAATGAAAAATTGCATATTTGCATTGTAAAAATGCATTGTTCAAAGTGCATTTAGAATAATTAATTTGTAACTCGGTAAAAATTGATTGAAATGGGTCCAAATTTGTTACTCGGGGGTTTTCGGGGTCGCTGAACACGAATATCACGGCGGCAACGACCTCCGAGGTACCTGGAGCCCAGGGTGGACACTATCTACCTCATCTCCTGGAATTATCTTGAGTATAGCATCATTTTTAAACAAATTTGCATATGTTACTCTAAATTATTTATTTAAATATTATAATACTACCAACTTTGTCTACTGGAGCCTGAAATTTTTTTTTTGAGTTTGGCGCGCTTAGTGTTGGTAGCATCGATACCTCGATCGATACGATGAATGTTTTTCATTGTATAAGTTTGTGGTATTTTTTTAAACAATAAAACATTACAAATACAATTGGAGTTTTCAGAAATTATTTTTGAAAAATATTGTTTGAATCTACATCTTCATTATAATACATAAATAAATAATTTTGAGTAATATATGCAAATTCGTATAAAAATGATGCTATATTCAAGGTAATTCCAGGAGATGAGGTCCACCGTGGGCTCCAGGTACCTCGGAGAACGTTGCCGCCGTGATATTCGTGTTCAGCGACCCCGAAAAACCCCGAGTAATGAGTTTCAACTAAATATATTACAAATTCACATGAAATTCCAGGAGATGAGGTAGATAGTATCCACCCTGGGCTCCAGGTACCTCGGAAGCTGTTGCCGCCGTGATATTCGTGTTCAGCGACCCCGAAAACCTCCCAGTAAGAAATTTGGACTCATTTCAATCAATTTTTACCGAGTTGCAAATTAATTATTCTAAATGCACTTTGAACAATGCATTTTTACAATGCAAATATGCAATTTTTCATTTACTATTCATCAGATTAGTTCACAAAATTTCCTGATGCTCTCACGAATCGAATGCAAAAAACCGCATTAAAATCCGTCTTGCTGCGGAAATTTCGGAGGTTCAGTGCTTTATTTCTTCGACTATTTATGGTGTTTTCAGAACAAAACATCGCTTTCCCCTCCTTTTCGAGAAGGTTGACTGTAGTCCGTTTTGAATTTGTCAGATATTGCATTCCTTGTGCAACTTTGTGATACAATATCGTGCGATACGTCAAAATGTTCAGAAAAATTCACAGATTGCAAATTAGGTTGGCACGGGTGGCAGAAGGGAGAAAACCATCCCTTTGTTACTCTTAAAGAAAAATAAGTACATTCATCCAAATCAATAATAACATTTTTCTTTAGGAAAAACCACTCGTAATGGTAATTGGATGGATAATTTTACAAAATGACTGTTGTACATACAAATATAAAATAGTTTAACACTGATTTTGTCTAATTTACAATTCTTTGTTTCGTACCTTAGTTATTAGTTGGTTTCACGCAGATATTTAAAATGTATGTTTTCGAATACGTTGATATGAAAAATGGTGGCAATAACACTCTCATCTCAAGCGAAAATAAGTAGAATGAAATCATTTGGTGATTTTAAGTAACATTTGCAAAGTTCCCATGAAGAAGCAGACAACGCTGATTTTTTATTATGTAGTTAAAAATAGTTTCAAATATTGTTAAGTTTTTTTTCATCTGACACCAGAGCTGGGGAGTAATCGAATACGTAGTAATCATATTACTACTCACATTACTTTTTCCAAAAAGTAATGTAATCAGAATAATCAGATTACTTCAAGAAATTAAGTAATCTTAATGTAATCATTACATTTTATGTTGTGTAATCACTGTAATCAGTAATGATTACCAATTGCGAATAATCTAATCTAGCTCTCACAGTATTGAAGATTACCTAATAATCTTGATTACTAAGTAGTTTTTATAGAGATATTTACCTACTTTATTACTAGGTACGAATTTTTTTATATACAGGGTGTTCCAAAATTATGTAGCCAAACTCTTGCAGTAAGTAGATGAGCTTAATATAAAACGAAAACATAAATATTTGGTCAATAACACATATTAATGGAGTTACACCCTTCCAAAGATGGTAATTCACGCAATCTAAGTCCCATATGCACCACCCCTGATCACTTTCTTGAAAAGTAAATGCAGGGCACTGTTAAGATTCTCAGCGAAAAGTAATTTTAAGTTTTGATAAACGTATATGTTATGGTTTCTGAGTTGCAGCACAAACAAAATTTTTTTCCATCATCTTTGAAAGGGTGTAACTTCTTTAATATCTAATATTGACCAAATATTTATAAGAATTTTCGTTTTATATTGAGCCAATCTACTTACCGTAAGAGTTTGGCTACATAATTTTGGAACACCCTGTATACAATGTGGTCCAAAAAGTTTCAAACAAATGGAACATTTTTTTCATTAATGATTTTCAGAAAATTTTATTCGTCTTAAATAAATACTGGGTACACAAATTTCTATCAGTCCGGGTACTTATGTTGGAAAATCAAATTATTGGAAATTGACTCCAGGGTAAACTACTTTTGTTATTTTGTAACGGTCCATTTTTAGATATAATTAACTTGCATTTTGTTTAATGCTAATTGCATAATTTGGTTTGAGGTCAACCTTAAAAATTCTAGAACCCACTTTACTAACTTGTAAATCTTTGATAATTTGTGCGACCACTGGACTTTTAGGCACCAGCGCGAACACCGCTGTGTGGGGACAAGGGGGAACGCTAGTACGAGAACGGTTAGATTTCTCCGGCAAACTGGAGTTGGCCTTTGAGCGTGGTAGTAGTGTACGTTGCTGAAATTGTGTTCAAGATTTTGTCTGGTTAAGCTGTTATGGTAATGGAGTTACGAAGTATGTGACATAAGCAAGTTATGTGAGAAGGTAGGATCCCTTCTTATTATTACTAAAATAGGTACCTATTAAAAAATTAAACAGTTTCCGCTCTGAGTTTGTGCTGGAAATCTACAGATTAAAACTGGCATCAAAAGGCTGATTTGCCTATCTATCTAGAGGTGGAGAAAGCCCCCTAGCATTTAGTTTTGCTCTTGAACTGTGCTATAAACTTTTATGAAAATTAACCGTTCTTTCCCCCTTTCAATGGCCCTAGTGCGTGTAGTTTTTTAGACGTTTTAAATATGTAACTTTCCTACACTGTGGTATAAAACAAAAAAAAAAAAAAAAAGAAAGGCGGGTGGCGCTCTAAAATAGACTTATTAGTTGAAATTAAGGTAGATATTTTCTGAAGCTTGTATACTTTTTTTATGCATTGTATGTACCTAGTTTATTACTTGTTAACCATGCCGTGACCCTCTTGTGTTCTATATATTAAATATATGTATGTATTTTCTTTGGGCGTTTTATTTGAATAATAAAAATAGCGAGGGCAAAACCCTCGTTATAATTTACGATACCCAAAAATATTATTTAAAAAAATTATTTCTATTTCCAGTTTATGTCTAAATACAAAATTTGGTTGACCAATTTTTGCTCTCGAACTAAATTGATGTCTATCATTCTCTTGAGAGAAATATTTTCAATTCAACAACGTCTACCAAAAAAATCTGTAACAGTCTATTTTGTTACAATATTAGGGATGATTATTTGCCCAAATAAATTTTTTTGGAGAAAATAAGCATCGTTTTTGTTTCACAAGAGTTTTCATTGGCTCTGAAATTCTTAATGAAAAAGTTTTTTGTTTGTTTCAAATTTTTTTGATCACGTTGTGTGTTGTGTATAAAGTTTATTTTGTTAATTTACAAATAGTAACAAGTACTAACATAATACCTAAAGTACCAAAGTCGAAATCCTTTAAATTTATTTAATTGAAGATTAAATAAATTTGCCACCACACTTCTTCATGATTTAAAAATTTGTCTCATACAACGAGAAGTGATTCAGCTTAATCAGCTTTATTGCGATTGCCCACTAGTAAAAGATTTGTACCAAATAAATGGAAATCCCTCTTGAGACTGGCGTGCACACCATTCGCAGACCGGTTTCTGGTTATTGCATTCATCAATGCGAAGTAGGTGTACACAACGTCATTCAAGGGGATTGCAAATCATGTCTCTTCTTGAACAACGAGAACAAATGAGTAGATGGTAACTCCATCTACCAATAAAGCTCAATCACTTCTCGTAGTATGATGCAAATTTAAAAAGGTGGTTTATTATATTTTAAATACATGAGGTTTGTAGTACTGTACTTTGTAAATTAACTTTTACCCTCTCTGCTGGAATACTTTGATATTTAATAATTTTTATTATATATATACCTTTATTAAATAGTTTATTTTGTGTTAATGACAACAAAAAGTCTAATTTTATTTTGGTTGTGTAAGCTGTAAGCAACATTTTTATTTTTACTATGTACTATTACCTAGATACCTAAATACCTGTACCTGCATAATTAATTATATATCTTTGTTTTCATGAAACAAATTTTGTTTTTTTTTGTCTACTAGCAGTAATCAAAAAGCAAGCATAAATATGATTACTAATTACCAAGTAATCAGTAATCTGATTACTTCTTGCTACGATAACAAAAAATGCAAAAGATTTTTTTCATGAGACTTACCACAGCTTAGTATCTGGATATAGTAGTATTGAGTTATCCTGACGTCATTAGTAACTTATATTTCATGAAATCACAAAAACATAAGTTGTACCTATTAAAAAATCCTATCCTTTTATTATAAACAACTTTTCTCTGATAAAACATGACACTTCTGGTCTTCGACCAAAGCATCTGACAGTCGACAGATGATTTTAGATTAAGTAGAGATGGGAATACATACCTTGCTAAAATTATGGCATATGTCGGTTAATGAATTTTATTTACTAGAACTGCCGCACAGTAAGATAATATGCGATAGCAACTTGTTGGTAAGTCGTAAGAATAAGCAAAACTTTGATTCCAGGAATCAGTTCATGAGAAATTTGTATGAATTTATTGATATTATCACAAATGCGTTACAGTTTATACTACAATTAAGAAACTAAAAAGAGAAAATACAAAAATAGCTCCCTGGATAACAAATGTATAGTGAAATTAATTAATACAAAAAACTGCATGTTTCAGGCGCCGAAGAGGGACCCTAATAATATGGAACTAAGATTACATTATAAAAAATCGGTCTCGGCTAGGTACACGTCGATTGTACTTTCTCTTACTCATATTTAATTGGACATGAAAGAAATATATTATTTTAATTAAAAATATTTCATTTATTTTACTTGTTTATATAAAATAAATAAAATGAACAAAATTAATTAAATAAATAACATATATAAGGTAAATAAGATAAAAAATATAATTAAGAAAAATAAGGTAAATAAAATAAATAAGATAAATAAGATAAATAAGAAAAATAAGATAAACAAGACAACATAAAGAAGACAAACAAGATAAACAGTAGAAAAAGAAAAACGAAAAATACACAACATATAAAAAAAACGAGATACATAAGACATATGAGATAAATAAGATAAATGAGATAAATGGGATAAGTAGGAAAATAAGATAAACGAAATAAACAATATAAGCGAGATAAACGAGGAAAACGATGGAAAAACGATGTAAACAAGATAAACGAGACAAACGAAACAAACCAGGTGAAATAATTAAAATATTTTATTGAGAATATTTGATAAGAGAAAGTACTGTCGAGATAGACTTTACTTTTTTTCTTGAACGAAATTAATTTTAGACCATTTTTCTCAATAACGATCAATCTGACGATCTTTCCTTGTTCTGAAATTTTTAAAATTTTTGGATAGATGAATTTTTTTAAGGCCCTTGAGATGTGCCCTCCTTTTGTGAACCAATTTCACTGATATTCAATAGGGTTCTTCACTGAACCCTCCAGATAGTACCTACATGTAAAGTTTCAGATTTCTACATTGAGACGTGTTTGAGAAAATGGTAGCATAAAAATTACCAGCGACACACAGACACACACACTCACAGACTCACAAACACACGGACATACACAAACAGCATGCCGATTCGGATAAATTTTCTATTTTCTGGTCTCAAAACGTAGATTTTCATCATATTCTGGAATTAGATTTTTCTAATGACAGCAATACTTTCTCTATCAGTATGATAGATGAGAAAGTAAACTTACAAAAATAAACTGATACCTTTAATTTCAAAAACAATACTTAATTATTACAAAAAACAAATAAACAAAAATCCAAACTATACAAAAAACCTGTGGAAAGTTGTTCAGAAAATTTGTAAAATTAAAACCAATGTGAATGAAATTTGTACGATCGAAACAGAAGACGGTGACCTAGTAATGACATGACAAAAGTTGCTAATCAATTTAATAATACGTTAATCAAAATGGGAAAAATTTAGCCAAAAATAACAAAAAAATCCAAATTTCAAATTAAATGATTCCACGACTTCTTTGTCTTAATCCCTATAGACATAAATAAACTAAAAAATATAATACATAACCTAAAAATAAAAAATCCGTTGGACTCGAAAAAATCAAAGATGAAGTCCTGAAGTCTATTACAGACTATATTTTTAAACCATTGGCTTTCAGCTTACAAAAACTCTGTAGTTACATCGATTTATATGGAAGGTGTTAAAAATAACATACAAAATTATAGACCTATAACTTTCATTACTTGCATAAGCAAAGTGTTTCAACTGGCGCTGAAGAACAGATTAACACCATTCATCAATAAATATCATTTACTTTCAGGCAACAATTTGGTTTCAAACTTAAAGTATCCACAGAAGACGATATTTTAACCATAGCATCCAAAATATTCTCTGCTCTGGGTAAGGGCAGATCTTGTTTGTGTGTATTTATAAATCTGTCTAAAATTTAACTCAATTAGTCATGACCGCTTTTAAAATCATTGTAAGATATTGATATTAGAGGAATTTGCCAACAATTTTTCAAAAATTATCTATTAAACAGATACCAATGTGTAAGAGTTGGTAACATACTGAGCGAACCACAAATTGTAGAATATGAAGTGCCGCAAGGTATTGTCCTGGGTATGGGGTCCTTGTACATTAATAGCCCGTTTTCATTACAGAGCCAACCGGGGAGATATAAACGACTTTGCTGATGACACTGTCACCTTTGATAGGGGTAATAAATATGCGGAACTGAAAACGATAGGGCAAACTGATTTTGCCCTTATAAAAGACTGGTTTGATCATAAATTATTAACAACAATAATCAGAAATCAAAACGTCCCTTCTTCGAACAAATTAAAGTTGACAATCAGAACAAAGAGTATATAATTTCTTCAAAACCCGAAATTAAATACTTGGGTGTTATAATTGATGTTCACTTAAGATGGCATCACATATAAACTACGTAAAAAATGTACAGGGTTTACTATATAGATTGAAATAAAAAAAATATTCTTCAAACCAATTAAAAATGCTCTACCACGCCTTAGTTGAAACTCACTTGAGATATAGTATATTGGTATGGGGTGGTGCTATAAGGCTGTTAAGTGGCGTGCAAAGGCTTGCTTGCCTGTGCGCCACGGGGGCCATAAGAACCGCTCCTACAGCCGCATTAGAGGTCCTGCTAGACCTGTCACCATTACATATATTTATCCAAGGAGAAGTTCGTTCAGTGGTACACAGGCTAATGCAAGGCTCAACGCCCATAAGGTAGCAGCACGGAACAGAGCACCAGAGGTTATACTTAGAGTTAAAGGCGCATCCCTATACTAGGAATGCCTACGGATAGCTTAGTCCCGAAGTATAACTTCAATAAAAACTTTTAAATTATAATACCAGACAGGGAAGACTGGAAAAACGGTCCCCCAATAACAGCGCAAAAAATCTGGTATACGGACGACTCCAAGACAGAACAAGGAGTGGGAGCTGGGATTTATGGGATAAGGCCAAAAACGGAAATCTCGTTAAGTCTAGGAAAATACGCCACAGTATTTCAGGCTGAAGTAGACGCGATACAGTGGTGTGCAAAGGAAATAATAAGGCAAGGGACTGCCAATCAGTCGATAGCCATTTTCTCCGATAGCCAAGCGGCACTAAAAGCAATCGGTTCCATGCAGGTTGACTCAAAGCTTGTGTGGGACTGTGTGAATGCCCTAAAAGACCTAGGAAGTCAAAATAAACTGACCATGGTGTAGGTGCCAGGACACGAGGGACATAAAGGTAACGAAAAGGCAGATGAACTGGCCAGCGAAGGCTCATCCACAGCCTTAGTAGGACCTGAACCCTTCTGTGGCATGGCCAAGCCAGGCATAAGAACATCCAATGAGGAATGGATGCAAAATAAGTCTCTGGAATGGTGGAGGGGCTTCCCGCAACAGAGACAGGCCAAAGAGTTCATTAAAGAAAGATCGGCTAAATTTACGAAAGAAAAAATAGAAAGGCCATTAGGATAATAGTGGGTCTTTTAACAGGACACTGTCGACTCAATAGACATATGAGTCTGATGGGTCTGGTACAAGATGCAACATGCAGATTCTGCCAAGAGGAAGAGGAATCCTCAGTTCATGTGCTGTGCCACTGTGAAGGCCTCGCTAGACTTAGGTTCCAACTACTTGGAGAACAAAAACCAAGAGCTGACAGCTACACTAAGAGCCCCTTATCAAGGCTGTGGAGTCTGATACAGAGGACAAAGCTGGATAAGGAGCTCTAAGGAAATGAATAGGAGCTCCATAATAGACCCACAGGGGGTCGCGGTGGTCAAGGCCAACTAGCCAGCTCCTCCCTTGTAATCTAATCTAATCTAATGGGGTGGTGCATTAGAAACTCATCTTGCTACCCTTGAGGTTTTGGATTTCTGAAAATAATAATTGGCAAAAGACACAAAACATCTGATCTTATATTTTCAAAAACTATAAAACAATTCTACTATTTTAACATTCACATTAAGCATCATCTTTTTAAGCAAAATGCTCCTTTACCGTCACATAATTATTACAGTACACGACAAAAACAAAATTATCTAGTTCCTCAAATGACAAAAAATTTAGCCATACAAAATATAAACAACATATCTTCAAAAGAAAAGTAAAATTTTATATATCAACCAATCCTAGAAATATATTTAATAACTATATTGATAAAAAAAAATACTTTTTTGTCAAATTTACAAATTCTACAAAATGTTTCCTTAAAAACTGTAATCATAATATGTACATGCGTATTAATTGATTTTTTTTTCTTACTGACGAAATTCATCATATCCATTTATGACTAATTTATATTATAACAAAAATTTATACCTTTATGAAAATAATTAATTAACTTATTTTATTATAATTTCATTTACAACTCATTTTTTTCAAAACAAATGACTCATTTATTGAGCATTGTTTATTTGCATACAAAACTTATAATTTGTATTTATTGTGTATACCTATCTATATTATTTGTATTATAAAATTGTTTGTACTCGTTTTCTGTAAATAAATATTATTATTATATTATTGTTATTATTATTGAATAATATATAAACGCATTATTTTTTGAGTCAGAGATAGAAAACAATATAAATTTTAATACTGAAATTGGCAACGTTTCTTTGCAGGCCCGCGTCCTCATCGGTTTGATAAAAAAGTTGTTTCAAAGCATTATAAACAATTTTTTTAATTGTAAGATAACTCATTATAAGTGGGTATACTACATTTTACTGGTCTCCTACATAATTTTAAGTATTGTAACAAAAATAACTTAATACTGCTCAAGCAAGTTATATATCTAAAAATGGGTAACAACAATAACCGGAATATATTCGCAAATGCTTACTTTGACAAACGTGTTGTCAACAGCATATAATTCACGTTTTCAAATATGTTGTGTACATTTTTTAGCAATAAGTCATAATGGGTTCATATTAGCTGAAGTCGCACTCTATTTTTAAACCCATTTCCTATCTGCTGAAAAATGTATCTTACTGAAAATATAAATAAACGAAATACCACACTAAAAAGAGTTAATTATCCTGCCATTGATTGTGACACGCTCAATTTAACAATACATTATATTTTTGTAGTAGGTTAAAACATAAATCTGAAAATAATTCGCATAACATTTTTCTTATTTGGAAGGTTAGAGTGGGAGAAATATATAATCAGCACTTTACGTAAAATTCGCCAGTGTCTGTGTTAATTTTAACTGACATTCAAAAAAAAAACTAGGCAAGATGGTATGTTGTAGAAAATATAATTTTTATATTTTTATGTAGTGTTTAATATTTTAGTTTTAAATTAAATAAAAAGTGATTGAAATTAAGTTTATAAAATGGTGATAATTAGTGAATGTTTCAAAAAGTTTGCGTAAGTGGTGGATATTTAAAACGCCGGTATTTAATGTTAAAAAATGTTTTTTACGGGGAACTCGGTTTTTTTTTAATATCAAGACAAATTATAAAGACTACAAAAAATTATTTTATTAAATAGGTATAAATTTGTCGGTGATATTAAAGTACAAATATTGATAACGAAATTCTTTTCTAAGCAAGATTAACCGTATGTAAAAGTGAGTTTAAACAATGATTCTAAATTTAAAATTCACTGTTTCGTGTTTTGCCAAATAATTAATTAGCGGAAAATTAATCTTCCAAAATATAATATTTAGTATACATCTGACCTTCATTCACCTATTTATTATATCTTGGTTTCATAATAATTTTTCGTAAATATATTATCATATTCTGAAAGATCGGCGATGGTTAACACAAACTTTATCAAAAAGTATCCTGTGAAAACTATCCTATGAAAACTGAAGAAACGGATGCAATAGTCGCCTAAGTTTTAGTATCCTGAATAATTTTTAAAGTACATTTATTGTATTAGCAGCAGTTATTGATATCTACATTTTTGTTAATCTTCTTTTATATATAGGTTAGTTAAATTCGAGACTCATCATTAGGATCTCGTAAACTGTAAGATACAACCAAAATTAAATTAGAGCAGTTGTGAAATTTTATGCTAAGTAATATGAGAAAAATAATCCGCGGCATTTTGTTTCGTTTTGAGTTTTCGGAAAAAAAAAACAAAAATTTGATTTTTTTGTTTTTCTTTAATAATTCGGTTATGAGGAGATTAATAGAAAAAGTAAGGCACTTGTCCACCCGTAGGTGATCACCAATTTCCTGTATGACATTTCATTGCTTCAGAACAATCTCTAACTTAATATTTTTAAATAATGACCTGGATATTTCGCACTGTCAATGTATAAAATAACACAAGTCAAAAAAATGCAATTTTGAGCTATGGTGATATCTAAACAGAAGAAGTTACGATTTTTCCAATGGAAAACCATCGCAACTCGCCGACTATAATTACTATTAAAATATATAGATATGTTGCTTTCACAATTATTTAAAGATGCCTAAATTAAAATATGGTAGAAAATGTTGTTTAAGTAAACTTTGTTAATGTGATACCTCCACAAATAAAAATTTGCATTAGAGGTGTATACAAAAATGACCACAAAAATGTTGATATAAAAAATAATTTTATCATTCTACTTTAACAATATATCAATAGATAAAAGGCTATAGTTTATTGAAATTTACAATCAAGTAGGATTTTCGTTAAGATCGATCAATATTACGCGGTCATGGCATATTTCTCCAAAACAGTAAACATTGGATCAAAATTAAATACTCATTACGAAAACAGCCATGGAGAGCTTGAGGCCACTGGCAACTTTTAAACTGTTAACTTAATAGTGCTAGGCGTCGCGATGTTATTTATCATTTTTTGTCTAACATTACCTTTTTTTGCTTCACTATTCGGAATCACTTTAAATCTAAGTATATTTCATATATTATTTCAATATGTTTTATCATTTATAAATATTAAAGGGTACGAACATTTTTATAATTTGGACAATTTTTCCCGAGAACTTAAAACCAGCATAGACATTTTGTTAAAATTTATTGTGGATATGTAATTTAATTATTCATCCAATGATTTAATTTTATCAGCAAAAAACTTTCTAGAATCAACGATCAGAAGAGCCATTACGCCAATTTTTGTTACGCCACTGGATAGTTTCATATAAAATTATTAATTCATTTTACAAAAAAAAACTTATCTGGGATTAGTTCAAAGCATATTTCTTTTTAAATACCTAGTTTTCGGGCTATTTGCCATTACAGTTATTGAATTATTATATATGAAAAATAATGTATATAATGTACAGAAAATCTGTCACAACAATGGTATTTGTTAATTTAATCGAACAGTGTTGGACGAAAATAAAGAATAATAGCTATAACTGTACCAAATGACACTTTGTGGGAAAAAAGTTCCATTTCAGTATTTAATCCTCTTTTCAACGGTACAAACTTTTATAGATTAGGTAGGAATAAGATAAGGTCTGTCTTCATAAGCTTTATATTCTACATACTCCCAAAGAAGAAAATCAAGAGTATCTAGGTCCGGGAAACATGCAGGCCATTCAATAGCACTTCTTCTGCTAATGTAGCAACCAAAAAATTTCACAATTAAATACTTCCTGACTATTATTCCATAGTGAGAGGGCCCCATTTTGCCGGAACCAAATGTTTCCTGGAATTTCTTCATGCCCATTCCACAAAACAGGAAGGATATCGTTGTGCAAGAATTCTAGATAATTTACACTGTTTAAAGTTTCGTTAATAAAAAAAGGCCAATACTACGTGCCCTCAAAATTCTTGCCCAGGATGCTGGGTGTGGGTATTTTGCATCCATGCCTTGATCAAATGGGCTAAGTATGCCGATTAACTTCTGTTAAAGTCATCTTCAGACATTTGCTGCATCAAATGGACTTTGTAAGGAAATATTTTTTTTCTCTTCAAAATTCTATCAACACTGCAACGACTCAAATTTTCATTTAATGCTAGCTGCGAGGTTGATTTTGTTAATTCTCTTCGATAGAATATTCAACGTCATTGGTTGCCATTTTTGTCGTCCACTTCTGGGTGTATCTTCAACAAAACCTATTGTTGAATTCTTTTAAAAGGCTCGATGGATTTCGATTTGAATCTCTGGTTAAATATGTTGTATATTTCTTACTGTATTCTTAACTGGTGTCCACAGCCAATTATCATTAATATTCCAATTCTTTGTCGTTCAGAAAGTTGTATCATTTTGTAGTGGAAAACAGCACATAGAAAGAAACGCTCAAAGAATGAACAAAAACCGAATACCATACCACAAAATTTGAATGATTGTCCATTTCTGTTTATAAATCACTTTTACTGTTTTGTATTTTACCTATAAAAGTCTGCTATTCTTCTTGTTTTTTCTGTAAATTTAAATGGAAAATGTGTTTTCTAGCAATTTGTAATTTAAATTTTTCTTTGCAGAGTGACGACGAACAGAAAATGGCCATTATTCGCAAGGCCTTCCAGATGTTTGACACGACGAAATCTGGGTTCATCGAAACCATCAAAATTGCCACCATCCTTAACACGATGGGTCAATTATTCGACGAAACAGAACTGAATAGTCTTATTACAAAAAATGATCCCGATCGTACGGGCCAAGTAAATTTTGACGGGTTTTGTGATATTGCAAATCACTTCTTAGAAGAAGATCCTGATGATGAATCTACACAACAAGAACTTAAAGAAGCTTTCAGGTATACAAAATATGAAAATATTGATTTGATTTACCATATTCTTATTATTCTCTGATTTTCTTGAAATTACTACAACACAATTTTAATTTTTCTTTAATTTAAGATTCCAAATCATATTTACTATTTCTTCCTTAACTCTCAAGTAAGGAAGATGCATTAGCGCAAAATTTTTTAAAGTTTGTTTTTGCATTTCTAAACGAACATTGACAAATTATGATGAAAAACGATGACTTCAGTAAGAAAAATTCTGTCTGTCTTTGTTTTTGTATGTATTTTAAATTTGGTACACGTTATTTTTTTTTTAATTTTGACAAAATTGGTGGGTAATAATTTAGACAATAACATATATGTATATTATAAGTGACGTTTCGATCATATATATTGATCTTCTTCAGAATCTACTTAATTGAAAATAGAACATGAAAACACCCACCAATTATACGTGCAGCTAATAGGCAAAGTCAAAAGGTTAAACAATTTAATGTGCTTAATTACATATTTACACAAATTAAAAATTCTTTTAAAAAATAACTTCTAAATATAAAAGAGTTTAAGTGTAAAACTTTCATATTACAATTTTTTTTTATTAAAATTTTTTGAATATCAAAATAAGATTAAAAAGAAAGTTGCTATAGACAATGATTAAATATTGCATTTTTATGTTCATTATCTATTGCATGGGAGAGTGCTGAGGATTTTTTTATTTTTAGATATATCATAATTATGATTATGCATTCCTGATTTTACCTATTTTTTTGTCTGCCCAATGTAACTAACCCTACACTAGCACGGGATCTTATAAACAATATCATATATTACGTTCTTTTGGAGATTTATCCTTATATGTATTAAATAGAGAAGCTAAGAAATTATCGTTATAAAATACAATGTTTGTTTGTTCATTATTTAACATTTTTTTTTAATTTGATAACAATCTTTTAACAAAAGGTATTTTAAAATATTTCTTATTATTCTGTGATGGATTTATGTTGGATGGATCTAGCGGATGTTCATTACCTACATTATAATTAAATATACTATTTATTAATTTGGATGGAGTGTAAATATGTAATTGTGTAAATGTGAAAATTATTTACCATTTTGACTTTGCCTATTGGCTGCATGTATATTTGGTAAGTGTTTTCATGTTTTATTTTTAATTAATTTAATTAAACTGTTAAGATGTATTGTGGATGTCAATGTCAATAACAATATACACATCTGTTATTGTCCAAATTTATTACCCACTAATTTTGTCGTCATGTACACATGTTAACAAATAAGATAGGCTTTTTGGATTTCAATTTTTTTATTTATAATGTCACAAAAAAAAAGTTCACGATGAAATATTATAAATCAGATTTATTAGATAAAATCAATAAAATATTTATTTAAATATTAAAATAAAGCTGTAAATTGATATACCGTACACACTTTGACAATCTGGCAATTCTTAACATTTGAAACGTCAACAATTACTATTATGTGGTAAGAAGGAGGCTTTGATCCTCAAATTAAGAACGTTTTTCTATTATAGTAAGTACAGCATGTGAATTAAACTAGAAGTTCTCCTGACTTTTCCTAGTATTTATACAGAGTTATACGAAATGGAGCTAATTGTAATTCAGCATTTCGCGTATGAAAAGTTTAGAGTGTAGATGTTTAAAGTTAACTAGTTTAATATTTAAACGATTCTGAAAAAGTGGTTTATTGAAATATTTAAACAATCCCGTTTTACCGCACAAGCTACGAGCTACTTGTAGAAGAAATAGGGTGAATTGTGAAATTGCTACACATCAAATAGTTACTCTTTGTTCTTTTGCTAGTGAATTTCATTGGCTCAGAAATGACAATTTTTGGTTGGTTTTAAACAGGCTTTTTTTAAATATTTTCTTGTGTAAGAATATTTTTAGACTTATTACTCCTTGGTTTATATCTTAAAAGCTCTGTTAACCAACACTTACTAACCACAAGGAGTACATAGTCTATTTAAGGGTACAAGCTATGCATGTCGATTCCTGCATTCTATCAAAATTTGTTTGTGGCAGTAAACAATGTTGATTTTGATAAATACAGTTCAATAATTCAACTCCGGACTTCACTAAATGACCGATAATCTCTGTTTTTGACCTTAATGTATGACTATTATATATTTTCTTTTTAGATTGTATGACAGAGAAGGAAATGGTTACATCACCACCGGTACACTTAAAGAAATTTTGGCAGCTCTTGACGACAATTTAAGTAGCAGAGATTTGGATGGTATTATTGCTGAAATTGATACTGATGGTTCAGGAACTGTAGATTTTGATGGTAAGAAAATTAAAACTCTTTTAAAAGTCTCTTTGCGAATATCACATTCTCATAAATCAAAAGTATAAATAAGATATTGCAAAATAATACTAGAAGAAGAAAACCATATTTGAACTATAAATACGCTTTGGAAAAATCTGCATTCCTTTTCCCTGCACAGAAAAGTTCGTTTACAGTGAATTGTCTTTGTTTTAATTGGAATTTTAAAGTTGGTTAAATACACCTAATATCTTTTGATTCAACACATGCATAAATCGCTAATATAAACAAATCATGTTAACATGTTACTTCTCTTTTATGTCTTTGCTTAGTTCGGTCGCCGCGTATGTCTAACTCACTTTTCATCTATTGAAGTATTTCTATGGTAACACAATACGCATATAAGCAGTAGACGATTATGTATATATCTACCAAATTTAAATTAGGTGATTTAACATATATAAAACTTTAACTTATATTGGTTTTTATATATAGATATCATAAAGAAAAACATACAATGTAATGATATTGCATCGAAACTAACAAAGATAATAATAAACATCGTACATTGGACAAACACGATGAAATTTTAGAAAATTTAGGAATATAAAAGAGGCACATAAACTATAGAGAACATACACCAAACACTTAGTAAATGAGAACCATTCTTTTTATAATAATTTTAAAATTTTGCTCAAATAAAAAGATTGATAACATAATTTTTAGAAAAAATTTTGAAAAAATAATAAGTCAAAACCACATAAAGTTATTCTGAATGAAGAACTTGAATTACATTTTCCGTTATTTTAAATTTTTTATAAATTGTATTGCTAAGTTATAATGTGCTTTTTTTTATTGCATCCGATGAAGCCACTGTATGGCGAAACAAATGTAAAAATAAAAATTATGTAATGATAAAATACATGTTTATTTTTATGTTTGGTTTGCATAAAAATTAATTTGGTAGAATTCATATCTGAAGCAGTCATAACCAGGAATATATTTAGATTTTTTAGATGGTATATGAAAGTTAAAATAAAATTGACAATATTTTACAAGTTGAGAGAGAAACGGACAATATTTTACGACCGAAAGTTATTTTTATTTTCTATAATGCTGTGAAAATAAGAGGTAAAAATAAATATCAAAGCCTTGGAAACTGTTAGCTCTGGCATTTTTAAAAAGTGTCTGAAGGTTAAATAACTCATAACAGCATGCATTTAAGCATTACAGATAGTTTGATTTCTGATAGTATTTATAATCATCTTGGTTATTTTTTAGAATTCATGGAAATGATGACTGGAGATTAGAGGGCAACATTTTATGAAATAGACACCAAATTCCAATTCCTTTTATTTAAAAGACAATAAAGTTTTGTTTATATAAACTTGGTTTCATTTAAATTGTGTATTTTCTCAAATAAATTACTCATTTTGAATATTTATTTTTTATTTCTTGAAATATAGACAATGAGTATTTTATGGACACTTAATTTTTTTACCACTTTTATGTTTGAAAGTATAAAACGAAGTTGTTAACATTAATTTTGAAATAGTCTACAAAAATGTGCATATATATGTATAATTTTTATTTGGATCAAAAGAAACATTATTCAGAATCTCTAAAAGATGATTCCTTGGCAAGACATTAAACAGAAATACAGGAGGAAAGCATTCAATTAACATTATAATCAAGTAAGTAGTAAGTTAGAATATGAAAATGAAATATGCGTAAAATTTATCACCTTGGATGGGAGCCAAGTAATTTAAAGCGTTATAATGATATGTGGTTTAATAATATGTTGTAATATGTCATATTGGTGTACTTTATATTTTTTTAACACAACAGATCACGTCATTAGATTACAATTTATTAACATGACTCAATGTAAGCCAAATAATTAAAAGTTGTTTAGAATTTTTTCAGTGTTTTCAAATTTAAAAATACTTTCCGATTTGAGAAGTTATACAAGTTATACAAGCTTCTTCTAAAATATACTAAGAACATTTTTGATATTCAACCATATTAATCGACTGGTATCAATACCGTAACTTATTGGTTAGTTGCTGAAATAAAATATTGTACACTGCTTTTAATTAGCAATTAATTATTGTGAAGATATTATATTTGTATTTTGCCAAGATATAATTAATTGCTGATAATAAATGGGTAATGTTCATCGAATATTTATTAAAAAAAAATATAGAGTTATACCTATCCGGTATATTAATATCCTCAGCATACCTGTATTGAGATTATTTACTGTCTCTTGTTCTTAAGTTTAAGAGGCTCAGCTAACGCATTCTGGATTAACTGCAGTCTCTTACCCATCAAATTCCATACACGCTCAATTGGTGGAAAATTAGGAGTTCCAGACAGCTATGGAAGTAGTCATACATCAGCGATTTCAGGATATTGCAAACTCACCATTGCTACAGATGGAAAAGCGTTATTTTGCTGGAAGATGGCATTCTGTGTGCCATGGTATAACAAAAGTTGGTAATACTCAGTTTAAGTAATCAACATCATAACATATTACTTTACAAAATACAACAACGAAATAGTAATTACTGTGAAAATTGCACTACGAGCAATTTCCTTAAATCGAAGGTCACGCAGGGTCAGATTATCCAATAAGCAAACTAGGCAATTATCTTAGGGGTGCCAAAAACGCAAAGGAGCGCTAACGTAGTTCACATGTATTACAACAATGCCTAATTCTCATTTTTTAATTTCTGACGTTGATTATTGATCTAACATCGTATGAAAACCATAAAGTCCTAAGCGATATTTTCTTCAAAGCAGGGATGTTTATTTGTTTATTACAACCCATTGTAAATACTTTTCAGTATCTTTCTCGCTAGGAAATTTGACTGTAGAATGAAATATGACTTCTTTTCCATATGATCCTAAGTAAGTACTTGCTACAATCTATGTTTTTCATTACTATTTGAAATCATGAAGTCAAGAATACTTACTTTTATGCGTTTTCTACCGACTGAATAATGAATAAAAATACTAAAATTTATACTATGTTTGTATTTTTTATACTAAAGTATACTTTGCACAGTCATGGTTGTAAGTGCAAATACAAATGATAATTAATTTTATTCCTACAATTTTTGGGTAGACTTGATCCTTTCTACAAGTATTATGTCAGGCTAGCTTACTGCGATCCATATTTTTTTCTATGGCCCTACTGTGGAATAGAACTAAAAATTTTTTCTTTAAAAAAATCTTTTTTTAAGGTTCTTGTAAAAAAAAGACGTTAATAAAGTAGTTTAGTGCCACATTTAAGAATCTAAATTTAAGAATATATTGAAAAAGGTATAAATCCATACCGAAACGTTT